>OZ024792.1:5849550-6070276 GCA_964017065.1 Haliclona indistincta
ACGTATCAGCTCGCCTACGCATACATGCATGCATGACTTGCATACGAGCCCCGCCCACACTAGTTTGTAGATCTGTACGGCGGTTATAATTATCTGGCAAGCGCAGAATGGTGTCCTATACGATCAGACGATCTTACCGTTCTTCGAAGACTCCAGACAGATATGTGTTCTCCGTGATCCATACGCAATACGGCGCGCGCGGAGATACTCAGGGTAGTGCTTGGTCACGTGCGCTAACCACTGCTTGGTCACGTGCGCATTGCGCAATCACAATGATGGCGTCTAACACTTAGCTGACAATGGATCACGATCGAGAACTCACGGAATGTATATCGCCGTTTCGCTAAAAACAAGGTTCAAAAGGCACCTGCCAGGAGAATTTCACTACTGTTCGTGGGTGTTTTGGTCTCGGCACTGCTCGCGTAAAGGCGCTAGGCGCGCTGAAGAAGAAAGAAGAAGAAGAAGAAGAAAACGAAGATGACGAAACTCGATTTTCACTGTTTTTAGGTTCGTCACTTTAGTAACAGTGTAGAGCACTCTCCTTGCTACTGTAAGATGGGGCAACGCCAGATAGCAGATCTAAGTGTCCTTGAACGTATAAAATTCACCACCTGGCGAAATATCAGCGTTTGAACGCTAATACATGTATGTAGCCGCCATCTTGTTTTCCCGTTCAACCCTACATAGGGACGCACTACCGTGCGTCCCTAATAACACATCGCGTCTACCTGCCTACGTTAGTTAAATCCTATGATACACGACTGCAGTTGTAATAGGTCAGAGTACATTTTAAGCGGCAAAATCAAAATCAAGAAATGTGAGCTACTACTTAAAAATTGATAATTACAGGCATAACTATACACACATAATTATAATAAAAAATTAAGTGTACTGCTGCTGTAAGTCAGAGTGTAGGTTAGAGGCAGTCTCTAGAGGAGCACCCAGCATGGTGGACTGAGGGTCATAAGTGTCTGTCCACAACAGCAGCTGATTTTCTGGTCTGGAGAGCTTAAAGACCAGACTCGTAAAAGAAGGTCTTTCCGATGCTTCAGGATGCCTAAATAAACATGATGTCCATGGGTATACATGCATTATAATGAGTTCTCACCAGCATAGTATCATAAGTTTATAGATAGCTCTAGGGCATCCAGGAGGAGGAGACAGACGGACACCATTCCTGATTATTTCAATAGTCTGAAAAAAAATAATTCGAAATATTAACTACATTCAAGTTTGATGCATATACTCAGAAAGTCATTCATACCTGTGGGTTGGTTAAATTGTCAAATGGTTTGCGTCCCAGACTCCATATCTCATACATGAGCACACCAAAGCTCCACACATCACTCGCTGTAGAGTATTTCCTATGATAAATTGCCTTTTACAAAATAATTTCCTGGCACACTCCATTATTTTTGCTAACTCACTTCAATTGCTGTCCATTTCACAGGACTCATACCTCCACTAGAGGTGTAATAATTGTCATCTTTTAAATCTCTCGACATACCAAAGTCAGCAATCTACATGGCACAATTAGTATTTTGATGAATCATGGTCGTGTTGGTGCTATAATGCAGTCCCACCTTGCATGTTCTCTCATCATCCACCAGTATGTTCCTGGCAGCAAGGTCTCTGTGTACAAAGCTCTTCTTGGACAGGTACTTCATACCTGAGGCAATCTGACGACAGTACCCCAGCAGCTGTTGAGGTAGTGATGATGGAGCCAGCTCTCCTGAACTGAATCAAAAGTATAATAATTATAAGATTCATTTTATGAATATGACTCACCGTGGTCTTAATGCGAATAAATGGTCTCTCAAGTCTTGGCTCATCAGCTCAAGAACAATCTTAATCTACACGCAATGGTTTTAAGCAACATTGAATTGTACGCGAATCTTACTGGTTCTCCCACAGTGACCACTCCATGAAGCTTGACAACATTAGGATGATGGAATTGACCCATAATGGCTGCCTCCTGTAGGAACTTGACCAACTCTTCCTTGGGTGAGCCATCTTGTAAAGTCTTGATGGCGACATCTTTTTGACCGATTGTTGGTCAATGGACATTTTGTAATTATGTACTTTGTTCACTTTGCTCATCAACAATTTAACAATAATGATTGTGTTTGTTTCTTTTTCTATACTGTCACTCCTTCTATTCAGTTTTAAAATTTGCGCTCTTTTCTCACATAAAAGTCATGTTACGTTGTACAGTGTTCTACACAGGTATTGGAGGTTAGGAAATATTACACTCACTAGTCACATCATGGAATGTGTTTTAAATACAGGATGTTATCAATTCTGTACAAATGTAATAAAAAAAGTTTACCAGTTTTTAGTGCTGAAAAGATAGGAAGAATCTATTACAATCTACACAAGACTGTTTTGTTGTAACAATAAAATGCTATACAAAGAATAGTAATATTTGTACATGTAGTGTAGTTGTTACACTTCAGTTCACTACTAAACTAGTAGCTACTGCCTGAACACCTTTCTTTAGTTACATCTGTAAACATAAATAAGCACTTCAAACAAAACAATACATTGTCTAATACAATTAAGTAATGCTGATCACAAACCTGATGTCCTGATGTCAAATCTGCAAGCCAGCCATAGAACAAAAGTGACAACAGATGCAGAAAGACCAGTAGCCCTGTGATGACAGACTAATATTATGTGCAACTTATCTATGAATAAACAGACAACATGGAATGCAAAAAAATATAATTAGCACTGCAAAGCATGCATAGACACCATGAAATGTCTGTGTTTAGAAAAAGGTCAGACAAGACAAGAAAAACCAATTTGGCATGATGACCTTCAAAGAAGGGGGCTATTTTAGCTATAGTCCTGTCACCTGGTAGCTAGTTGTACGTACAGTCAATGTCAGTCATTGAGAAAGGCTCTACCATAATCCAAATGCTAGCTAGGCTATTATAATTATGTTCACAATCTCATACAATATATAAACTGATTCTGAAAGAATGAGGAATTAATTATTAGCAAGAGATAATTACTTCACCGTACCTCAACATGTTGTTTAGATCCTTGCAGTAAGCATGGTGTGCTGTTCGATCCTCCCTTACTGTTAATTACAAGCTAAGAGGAAGGTATAGTAGCTCGATATAATTTTCATAATAATGCCTTAGCTAGCAATCGTAGACTCACATCATCATCAGGTGCTGAGCTCACGTTCACAGCCAAGCCAGCCTCCTTGTATGCATGCCCTTCTTCTTGTGGGCGTGTACGTGTAATAACTTACCACGCCTAAAGGTTCAAAGCACGCGCGCACCTACAACCTGGTAACCGTACCGGTACCGAGTTGAGAGTGTGGGCTTATGGTCCGGGTACCGAGTTACATGGGGCCGATGTAAGCTTACATAGTGCCTTTCTAAGCATTACACAGTGCCATGATTTTTGTTACAAACCGCTTTCCATACGAGCGTATGGAAAGCGGTTATAAAGACCTGGGTACCGGCACGAGGGAGGCTAGTTACGTGGGGCCGATATAAGCTTACATGGGCCGATATTAGCTTACCTGGTGCCGATTTGATGGCCTAATATTTGTTACAAACCGCTTCCCATATCTCCGTGATCCATACGGCGCGTCGATACTCAAGCTAGTGTTTGTTCACGTGCATGCGTATTAACCGTGAGGAAGCAAATTGTTCTAGACTTGAAGAAACACGAGCAGAATTGCAATCAATGCAGCATGTGGCTTCAACCTTGTAGTTGCATGGCTTCCACGTGGTTCCCGCGCATTTTTAGCCACGCCTTTGTTAGAGGCATAGTCGCATAGATATGGGTCCACACGAGTTATTAAAAACTAAGTGGAAATACCCAGTATTTGCTCTTCTATTACTCGTGTTCTTTCAAATCTACATCTCTTACTTTGGAGCAAGTGTTCTGTTTCCTGTAGAGCACCGATCCTCTGGCAACCAGTTTCTGTACGCCTCCCATGGTTACCCTGTACTGACATACTCTCACAAGACACTTCCATCAGGAAAGTATGTGGACGCCAACCTTCCTTCCTATCCGCTTCATGTCAGCCGACTCGTGGTAGACCTGTCGTCATCTTCTGGAGTCACGATTGCTGTCCATCCCGCTCTGGTCGGCAATGGCGACACGGTAACTGTCAGGTGGGAAGGAGCTCTCGAGGCAGCTGGTAGCAGTGATTGGATTGGTCTGTTTTGTCCTCCTGAGAGACCTGCTCGCAGACACGTTGAGTATTGGCTAGTGAGAGAGAGGGAGCATGTCACACTGAGGGTGTATAACATGAGAGAGGACTGCCAGTTCAGATACTACACTAACCAATCCACCACTACACTGCAGCTGTTGGCTACTAGCAACATCCTCCGCTTCAAGGATGGTAAGAAAGCTCCTCTTCAAGGTCACCTTGCACTGACGGGAGACCCAACAGAGATGAGGGTGCAATGGACCAGTGGTAGTAGGTCTACTCCTGTGGTTCACTATGGATTGACTGCCGATCGTCTTGATAGAACAGCCACTGGTTTGTCCCGCACTTACTCAGCATCGGACATGTGTGGTACTCCTGCTAACAGGAGTGATGAGTTTATTGATCCTGGATTCCTTCATGATGTAGTGATCAGTGAGCTCCTCCCGTCCTCCAGTTACTACTACCAATATGGCAGTGACGATGTGTTCAGCGAGGTAAACTCTTTCATCTCTTCTCCTCAACTCGGCAGTGATGCTACCATCAAGATAGTGACATATGGCGACATGTCCATTGAGCCTGCATCAGCAGAAACTGTCAGACGAGTTGAACAAGAGATCAGCAATGGAGCTAGTCTTATTGTTCATCAAGGAGACCTGTCCTATGCTGTAGGTTACTCCTATATATGGGACCAATGGATGCATCTCATTGAACCACTGGCTGTACGTGTGCCGTACATGGTCGCTATCGGTAACCATGAACAAGATCACATGATAGACACAGCAAAAGACCCGTCCAGTCAAACTAAGGGGCGTGGCTTCCATCCATTGTGGGGCAACTATCATCACGACTCAGGAGGTGAATGTGGCGTACCAACCTGGTATCGGTTCCACATGCCAGACAATGGTAACAGAGTGTGGTGGTACAGCTTCAACCATGGACCAATCCACTTTACTGTGATGAGCTCAGAAAATGATTTCACTCCAGGAAGCAGGCAGTACAAGTGGCTAGAGAATGACATGAAATCAGTGAACAGACATACCACACCATGGCTGATACTGGTTGCTCACAGACCTATGTACTCTAGTGAGAAGTATGCAAATGACTATAAATTGAGTGTTCACATGCGACTGGCATTAGAGGACCTCCTCCATCAATACAACGTTGATATGTTTCTGTGCGGACATATGCACAGCTATGAGAGAACTTGTCCTGTCTATCGAGAGCAGTGTAACAAGAGAGGAACAGTACATATTGTCGCTGGAGGAGCAGGCTTTGAGTTAGATACAATAGGTCAGTATGAAGTGACATGGTCGGAGCACCTTGAGATGACCCATGGATATGGCAGGATAGCAGTGAATCGCAGCTCTCTGCTATGGGAGTATATTAGAAACACTGACCAGCTGGTAGCTGACACTATACTGCTACTCAAATGAGTATAATTTATTTATTTTTATTGTGTATTAAAAATACTATCAATCTGTCTCTGTATCAGACTCTATCTCATCCTTGTCTCCTCCAATTGCTTTCCAGAATGACTTCACCACCTGAGGAAGAAGATGGGTGTGAGTATCCTCACAGCTGTCACTGTGCTCACCTGTTCTGCATATACCTTTCTCTGTTCATGAGGCAGTGACTCTGCGTGCGCTATGGAAAAGACAAAATAAGAGGTGGCATCAATTAGCTAATAGAGTACCTTTCATTGCTGCAAATTGTCCAAACAGTTCTTCAAAGCTGTCTATTTCGTCACCATCTACATCTCCGTCTATTCCCCTAGCCAGCAACTGCTCAGCAGAAAGATTGTCTAGAAGAAAATATCAGTTGCAGTGTGCAGTGACCCACTTACCAAACTTGCCTGCAGTCACAGAAGCGGCAGTAGAAGCTGAATTTTTAATGGTGCCTTGTTCCTTCATTTTTATCACTGGCCACACGTGAGCTTGCAGAGCCATTGACACACGAGTGGTACCGCCCTCTTCCTCCTCTTTTGTAGTAATGCAGTATAGAGAAGCAATGTACAGATCATGTGTTAGTCATACCATTGTGTGAAGAAATCTCCTTCTCTCCTGGTGTCCATTGAATCAGCTCAAAACCATTCTCCACACACCACTGAGTTGCCTCCTGTAGCTCTGTGTCTTCTTGTTGACTGGAGCTGTTGTCTGTCACAGCAACCAACAGACACACCTCTGGACTAGCTGCTGACATCTTTGACCAGCATTCCTTCACTCTCTCTAACCCGTCTGCCTGGAGGAATGGATAGTGATGAATCTAGCTATAGAGTTATCTGATCAATGTCTACCAGAGTTAGGTTGCAGATCACGACTAGAGCCTCACAAGCAGTATTCTCCTCTCTCCATTCCTCGCTCCAATGGTGCCTGTGCAGCAGAATAGAGGCCGTGTAGTACTTGTTCTCTACGCCCCATTCAACTGGCTCGCTTTCTTCGTGCGGTTTAGGAGAACCAGGTAGCTCTAAATTTGAATCAATCAATTTATAAGCAAGTGTATTACATAGCACACCGCTGAGTAGAGTTCCAACTAATGTCGGGTCGTCACAGCAGTCTACAAGCCGTGCGATGTTGCTGCTACCACCGGCGGCCATGATGTTGTGGGCGGGATTACCACACCTACCGTTGTTGTCTTGGTGATCGAGCAACATACAGCAGCCATTGCGAGACATGCGAGATGAGTTTGTTCATGGAAGAGCGAGAAACGAGGCGGGGAGAGAGTGTGGGTGGGATATTAACGAAGGTAAAGTGTTTTTTTTAGCTTGCGTAGCTAGTTGATGTCTTGCTCGCAGGTTCAGAATGACCTGAAGCACCTCAAGGAACGCTTGCTCGCTCAGACTCGTTCAGGAGAGGTGTCTTCACTGGATTACAGCGTGTTAGAGGATGCCATAGCTCGTACCGAGCGAGGAATAAAAGTGAGACTTCAAGTATAATATACATACATTCATCTCTCCACGTACAGCTACATGCTGATGGAGTAGTGCAGCTAGCTAACAACCAAGTCACCTTGCTGCCTGTGCATCAGCCCCAGTTCTCACCTCATCACGTTGAGACCACACACCACCCCAAGCAGTCTGCCCAACACAAGTAAGTGTATCCCTGCATAAACACAAAGATATTCTTTTTAAAACGTTGATTGTTCGGAAACTTTGTTCTCTCTAGAACTAGGGGCATGTCATCTTTGTCGCTGTCTCCTGGACAGGAGGTGCAGCTACGGCTGATGGGACGTCTCCTGAACCAGCCTACACACCCAACAACTCGTCAGCTGCTGAGTAACACGTACGGAGTGGATGCACCTCACCACCATCCGAGGAGAAGACAAGGAACACTGCTGCATGGACGCCGAGCAGCAGGAAACACAGTAGGGCCCCTTACTCGACTACCACAAACTCATCGCAGAGATGCCTTGGTTAGTAGCCTCATACACACTCACCATCACTCTCCTCTCTCTCTCTCTCTCTCTCTCTCTCTCTCTCTCTCTCTCTCTCTCTCTTTCTCTCTTTCTAGTTGACCCCTCCACCAATAGCAACATCAGATGCTCAGAAAGGACTGCTCAGTCTGTTAGAGAGAGGACTCATTCCAGTAAGTTGTTCACCGTACTGTCACAATTGCTACTTTATCTTTCTCTTTAGAGAGCAGCAGAAATTGTAATGCATCCACCTCCGGTACAGCCAAGCCCAGCAATGGTCTGTGTGTCACTAAACATCACTCATGCCTTTGTGTGCTATTTTTGCTATTATAGTTGCACAGTTACTCGTGTCTTCACGACAAGGCTCCACCAGCCGACTGCACAGAGAGTGAGTATATATAGTAGGAATTATGACTAGTCACTATAGTTATACATAATTTATATTAGGTGGAGCGGCAATGGTTGGAATAAAGGTGATGCAAGACCATGACTAGTCCTCACTTCTTCTTCTCTCCTTCTCTCTAGTTCGATCCAATAGTAATACCAACACTGGATGACCATAAACCAGTCCTGTCTGCTAGTCATACTAAACCACGTCAGGTACAACTTACAGCTATTGTCAAGCATCCTCCTCCCATTATGGACAAGCCGCTAGTGTTACCACCAGTAGAGACCAAGCAAGAAGTGAGACCACTAGCCTTTCGTCTTGTTCTATTGAACTACCTTTCTTCCTCAGACTGATCGTCCCGATAGCTCTCCTGCTAAAGTTGATTGCTATATTCTCACAGTCCGTCACGGATCGATAGTGGAGAATGGAGTGAGTAAATCATCTGATACTGTAGAGATAATGATGTGTATTGCTGCAGGAGTTTGTGCTGTTCAAGCAATCTGCTGGATCTAAATGGACAATGTGAGTCAATGAAATAGCTATAACAATGGAAGTCATTCTTACTCTTTCCAGTGTAATGGAAATCATCCAGCAGGTTGAGAGTGTGGGCAAACGATACGCCATTCCTATCATCTTCTTGCATAGCCAGAGGTAAACACTGCTTTAAAGATTATCTGATCTCTCATTTTTTTTGCACAGAACTCTCCAGCTAGCTGAGGAATATGTGCTCGAGCCTCGGCCATCAAAATGGGTCAGTGAGCATCTTTTGTCTGACCTTTGACCTCTGTCGTTGCTGAACAGGAAATACTGAGATGCGTGCACAATAGAAGTGATGTGGAGCATTTACTGAGACTGCCTGTGAGTGGCAATGCAGGCCCTGTCCTCTCTCATTGTCTCATGTGTCTAGGGAAGAAGATTCAAGGGCAAGAATGGTCTACATGCAGCAGCAGCTTTGATACAGGTTAACAATGCAGAAGAGGGTTTGGTCCTTTGGTATAATAGTTAGGTCATTCATGCAGTAGAACATATCTGAACATTTTGGTAGAAAACTGCTTGAATTAGCAATAGTTGAAAAATAAACTCACGTTATTTGCAGGCAACAGTTCGCATGTACAGGCAGCGTTGTAGATATCTTGACTACAGAAGGAAGCACTGGGCATCAAGTGAGTCCACTAGCTCCTTCATGACTGTTATACTGTTGTTGCTGCACAGGAATCATAGCTATGGCTTGGCTGCTGTACGTCAAGGCTCGCAATGTCCGTCAACTGCTAAAGACAGTTAGAGAAGAACACATTACAAACTATCGATCAAGGTTGAAGGTGAGTGAGTGCCCATACCAGCAAGCATGCTGTTCTGCTTCTTCTAGTCACTTGGAAGCAGATGGACGGATGTGCAGCAGAACCATAGAGTGGTGATCCACCTGCCGTCTAAAGGTGAGTGGTACTTCTCTATCCCCTTCTAGCTGGTAGCCTCGTCTCTCAGGCTACCAAGACTACGTCAGGAGAGGAGAGAAACAGTTTAACCTTCAGCAGAGTCTTCAAATGGTTCGTGTTAGCGACGTTATTGATCCCATGGTAGAGGTGATCTACATCAGCCCAATGGTGGTGACTGAAGAGATTGCACATTACTACAAACGGCTACTGGCTATGGGAACAGGAGACGACAGGGTGTGGGAGAGAGTTCATATCATCACTCCACAGCACATACACTCATTCAAATATCGCAATCTCAGTCTGGCTGCTCTGCTTAAGTACAGTCCACGCACCATTGCTCGCATCCGTCGGCTGATTGGAGGGAGAACAGCCTATCTAGTGCCTGAACACACTAGTCGAGAGGACCTGGAGGTTGCTGACATGTTAGGTACACAAGCATATCAACTATGTTGTATCATGTGGGTGTGTGTTCACCATTTTCTGTCTCCAGGTGTACCATTGATAGGAGCAGAGCCGGAGTTGGTTGAGCTGTACTCCACTCACTCTGGTCGTAGCAAGCTGTTTGAGACAGCTGGAGTTACTATGCCTCCTGCTGTAGAGGAAGTGCACAGCCTGGAGCAAGTGATAGATCACCTGGCGTCACTCATAACAGCTCACCTCACTGTTAGAAGATGGCTCTTTAAGATTGATCACTACCCAAGAGGAAGAGGTTTTGGTGAGTGAGACATAGTGCCCAGTAACTATTAACTATAATTATCGTGTTTGTTGTAGCGTATTGCGATGTGGCGGACCATCTGCAATGCTATCAGAGCATAGTGAGGGAGAGAGAGAGATACGGCAGCAAGTGGAACAAGCAATGGGCTAGACAGAGCTCTAGGAATAGGGTCATCAGTGAGCTGTCTTCTGTACTAGCTTTGCATGCTACTCCCGTAGACACTACTGCATTTCCATCATGGAGTGAATATCTTAAGGCATTCCTTAAATCAGGTAAGACTGTCTCGATATCGGTTTAAAACACGAGTATTAAGATATCTTACTCTAGGCGGGACGATAGAAGCCAGCCCTCCATCGGATAGTGTGACAGGGATATCAGTCGACCTGCTCCTTGGTCCTGATGGCAGCTACTCCATGCTCTCTACATGCGACCACATCCACAGTACACCCTACACAGTCTGGGGTGGCTCTATGCCGCAGTCATCGATGGAACACACTAGCCTCAAGGCAGTCATTGACAGCACAGCTCATGCTGCTCAATCTCGTGGAATAGTTGGCTACCTATCAGTAGACCTAGTCACCTTCATTCATCCTGAAACAGTATGTCATAGTCCAATGCTCTCACTAACTGCTTCTCTTTAGCTACAGCAAGAGTTGTGGGCAGTAGATATCGACTTCGGTCCCAGTTACATCCTAGTGATGGCACAAACCATGAGCAAAATAGCTAACGTCAAGTTTAATCCAGTCATTGGGCAGCTACTGACAGCTGGTGAAGAGAGTCGATATGCAGTGGTCAGCTGCCATCTGCACCACAGCAACCTGTCAATAGTACAACACGACGTGTTCTTCAGAATGTGCAAGTCTCATCTCATTGGTTATCATCCTAAGGTAAGATACAACGTGTCAGACATGAGTTATGGTACTGTTTCGACAGACTTCAACTGGTGTGCTGTTCAGTCTGGTAGAGGGCAGTCAGCGACAGAGACTAGGCATGATGTAAGACCAGCTAGTGTACCACCACTCACTCACTCTCACTGTCGTACAGGTGTCTACAGCCCACATTGTCCCATGTGTTATCGTACTCCTCTACCACCCTCTCTACCATCCATCAGGAGATAACCACTCCTAGCATACAAGGATCATCAAACCTACCAGTTAGCACCATCACTAACTACACACCCTCACTAACCACACCCACTACAGGTGGTTTATCAACAGTTGGAGGCTGTGGCTGCACTAGTGGCTGAGAATGAGCATGAACTGACCAATCAGACGACAGCCTGAACTTAACCAATCAGACGCCACATTGATTGTTAATATTATTGCGGTTAAAATAATTTTTAATAACTAGCCAACACCCAAGAGATTACTGTCCGCCAGCTTGCTGTGCCTTTCTCATTTGTTGTAACAATTTCTGCATCTCCTCGCGCTTCTTCTTGGCTCTTCTGTGAGTTCCAAGCTAGAGAGAGAGAGAGAGAGAGTGAATGAGCAGTCATTGTGAATAGCACACATGCTCACCCTCCTCTTGGCAAACTTGAGAGCTCGCTTGTCTTTCTGTACTTTAAGCAACTCAATCATCCTCTTCTCGTAAGGAGCTTGTCCACACACCTCCTTCACAATGTCCCTGACAAACTTGACTCTCTTAGTCAAGTGCTGTACAGTATAGTAACACCATCAGTATGACGATGGGAGGTTATTGCTCACTCCTTTTCTAGCAGACGGTCTAGCCTTCTTGGGCAATGGTGTCACTCGATGCCCCTTCTTGAGGCCGATGCACATCTCGTAATGGATACCCATTGTGCTCTACACGAGGGAACATCTCTCAACACAACACACGAAGAAGATGGATCGAACTCACCGTTTCTTTTCAGCCTCGTGCTCACGTTGTGCGCATGCGTAAAAAACACACGTGAAGAACCTCGAACACAGCCACACTCCAAGATGATGTCTGCACCTGTTCTCGTGCTCAGTGAGTGATATTGTTACACGACAGGAGAGACTCACTCATTTCTCTACTCAGACCAGGGCACTAGAAGAGAAACCGGTCGAAAAGCTCAAGTCGGCAACATACAAGCTGCCAAGGTATTATGAAAGAGGCTAATGTGAGTATGAGGGATTTACGATCACTTTAGACAATAGCTGACGTTATTAGAACATGTCTGGGCCCACGAGCAATGCTGAAGGTTAGAGAGCTCATAGTGCAATACATGACATGTTCTACCTGTGTGTGCAGATGTTGATGGACCCCATGGGCGGTATTGTAATGACCAACGATGGAAATGCTATTCTGAGAGAGGTGCCAGTGCTGTACAGAATGGTTGACATTAGTGTGTTGTGTACAGATCCAGGTGCAGCATCCCGCTGCTAAATCAATGATAGAGATCAGCAGAACACAGGATGAAGAGGTGGGCGATGGGACGACCTCTGTTATTATACTTGGTAAGTATCCGTACTTACCGTCCCATGTTAGTCACCTGTTTCATTAGCTGGGGAGATGCTGTCCGTCGCCGAGCCGTTCCTTGAGCAGCAGGTCCATCCTACTGTGATTATAAATGCTTTTAGACAAGCTCTAGAGGACATGACAAACTATGCCAAAGAGAAGCTAAGGTATGTGTGTGCTTATAACATTTCCTTTCTATTTCTCTGTTGTCAAACAGCATCAAGGTGGATGTTACCAATCATGATGAATTAATGAAGATCGTCAAGAGTGCTATCGGCACTAAATTCATCAGAAAATGGTCAGCAATTTCTGTATAAAATTTCGTTATTTATAGCCTGTTCTTAGGTCAGATATGGCTTGTCGGATGGCAATAGATGCTGTTCGAACTGTCACAGAAGAAGAGAAATCGGGAAAGAAAGTGATTGATATAAAGCGTTACGCAAGAGTCGAGAAAGTGGGTGCATCATCGTTACCGTCCGTGAGTGTGTGATGGTGTTTGCAGGTGCCTGGCGGGACAGTGGAAGATTCTGAAGTGCTACAGGGAATTCTGTTGAACAAGGACGTCACTCACCCACGCATGAAGCGATGCATTGAGAACCCTCGAATTGTCTTACTGGATTGCAATCTCGAGTACAAAAAAGGAGAGAGTCAGGTAAGAGGGAGAGAGAGAGAAGGATGTGTGTTATTTGTTCAAGTAGACCAATGTTGAGATCAGTGGTGAAATGGACTTCACTCGACTGCTTGAACTCGAAGAAGAAGCGATCAAAAAAATGTGTACAGATATCATCGCAGTAAAACCGGATCTGGTCATCACAGAGAAGGGAGCTTCAGGTTAGTAACTATATTGCTAGTATTGATGTGTGGTCACTGTCTGTTTATAGATCTGGCTCAGCATTATCTTTCAAAGCACGGCATTTCTGTTCTTCGTCGTGTGAAGAAAACAGACAACAACCGCATTGCTCGTGCAGTTGGAGCGACAATCGTCAGTCGTACAGACGAGTTGCAAGAAGACGACGTAGGAAAGGAATGTGGTTTGTTTGAGGTGAAAAAGATCGGCGACGAATACTTTACATATCTAGTGAAGTGTAAGAGCCCCAAGGCATGCACTATTCTGCTGAGGGGAGCCAGCAAGGATATCTTGAATGAGGTTGGAGCACACACTTATGTGCTTGCCTGACATCTTGTTATCTTTGTAGATGGAGAGGAATCTACACGACGCTATGCAAGTGATACGCAACGTCATGGTTGATCCTTACCTTGTACCAGGGGGAGGGGCATTCGAGATGGCGCTGGCTCGCATGATTACAGAGAAGGCTAACAGTGTAGCTGGTGTACAGCAATGGCCGTATCGTGCAGTCGGCAAGGCGCTTGAAGTAATTCCACGCACTCTGATACAGAACTGTGGAGCTAACACTATTCGTGTGCTGACTGCTTTGAGGGTTAGCTTGCTTCCTGTTTTTCTCTTTTCCGTCTTTTTCTCACCTGTTCCTTTCCTTTTCCTGTCTTTCATCTGTTCATTGTCAATCGTTCCTTCCTGCTAGGCAAAGCATGCATCTACTGACAGCACCACCTGGGGAGTCGATGGTGAAAGAGGAGTTATTGTTGATATGAACGACCTCGGTGTGTGGGACCCTCTCTCAGTTAGGGGACAAACTGTAAAGACAGCAATTGAGGTGAGTGGTTAAGAGGAGAGAGAGATGCACTATATCCACCTATCCCTTTTGTTCAGACGGCCATTTTGTTGCTGCGCATTGATGACATAGTGTCTGGTAGCAAAAAGAACAAGGAAGAGGGTGGACCTCAATGAGTGATATGACTATAGACTGTACTATAATAGTTGATTAACCACAACAAATTAATTGCTAGTTATAGAGGGCTCAGTTCGTGCCATTCTGCAATATGCTTTCCTCCAGCTGCTAAGGTATCGTTCCAGTGTCTCAATCTGTCTCCGTCCGCTCCACTACCAAATGTGAATACTCCCAGCTCCTTCTGTTTGGCTGATTTGTGATCGTTCAGTATCATCACTGTAACCTTCACGTTGTGTATCTGGGCAGGGTCTATGACAGCTGATAGAGCCTCATTGAAGATAGGATTAGCACTGCCTGTCCTTCTCTTTGTTTTTAGTTTATTTATTTGTTTGTCATTCAGCATAATGCACAGCTTAGCAATAGAGTCTACAGAGACAAGGGAACAAGGTGGTGTTTGCAAGCGGGGACTACTTACCTGTCTCTTTCCTTCCACTGTTGAGATCCTTTGCTCTGAGGAAAATGACCGTCAGCTTGTGGAGCTGTCTCTCGTAGCAGAGAGAAATCAGTGCTACGCCACCGTATGTTCCACTCCGCTACAGAGCAGTGAAGAAACAGTCATCATGTGTGGAGCTGCCTTACCTGTGGTGTTAGCAACGATAGGGTGATTCTCGCCTCTCCCTCCTGGAAGTTGACCGAGTTCAGTGACAATGTGTTTCCTCCCAGTAACTGGTGCTTCCCGTAGACTTTGTAATCCAGGGCCTCCACGTGTAGGGTGGAGGCTAACAGTTCACCCTCGCACATAGCCTCGAAACGAATTTCCTCGTCAAAGACAGGGGCTGAAGTGCGACGGGCTGTCTGGGTCTTCGAGGATTTCCTCTGTGGTCCTGCTGTGCGCACTGGAGTCAGGTAGAGCTGCACGTAGGCGTTTACCTCAGTCCCGTCTTCTCGTAGCGGCAGTCCGGCTACTCGATCCACTCGCACTACGAAAGCAGCAGAGACCTTGCTGAAGAACAGTGTTAGGTACACCTCTGGGTTCTGCTTGGTGCCCGGATGGTTCTGAGCAGGAAGAAGGTAGACGTGTGGTCGAGGAGGACTACTTGATTTTCTCTCTTCTTGGGACCCTGAATCCTGATCGTCTGTACGATTCGGCGACACTGCTTGTCGAGTGAATGCGTGTTTGTGATTGCCCTTCCGTCTTGTGCGCAGTCTGGGATGTCGTCGTTCCAGCAGAGTTGCCTGAGGGCCTGGTATTCGATGCTGCACGAAAGGATATCGCATTGCACCAGCTCTGCTGGTACCCGACGACCCTAGCTGAGGTGCAGTCGTAAACAACATTCCTGGCTGCATAGGCGAATCGCCTATTTTCACTGTCCTCGGAGGCGACGCCTGCTTATCGCTGTCAGATGTAGGCAGGAGGTTGTAGCGGCCCTTGTCACCACTGCGGCGAGTTCGTTTCTTCAGCAACAGGATGATTATGGCTACCAGCGCCAGGATCGCTGCCACAGCAACCACGATTACTATCAGCGGAACAGCTATGATCACAGCAGAGGGCCCTCCTGCCGTGGTAGCAGTAGGAGTCTCCATTACGCTAGTAGGTGACAGTTGGCGGCTTGAGCCGCAATCAACACCACGCCAGATCACAGAGTAGCGCAAATTGTAACAATGCACAGCGGATGCGCACTCAGGAACTAAATTAATTATTGTGGACACACCAACTCCAAAAAAGTTAGTGTACACTGTACATAGTCCAAAGAAGGAATGAATTAATCAATTCTATGTTCAATTGTGTGTGACCTAGGGCTTGCATCGCTCTATGTAGCGAGGATACAGACACACATCTCGTATGTGCTGGCGTCCGAGCAACCAAACCAGGTAGCGTTCCAGTCCTAGACCGTATCCTCCGTGAGGGCAAGAGCCGTATTTTCGCTGCACATACAAAAACAAACATAAGGAACAAACAGAGTTTACATTGATTATACAATAGACCACAAATCGTGTACCTGGTCAGTATACCAGTAGTATGGGGCAGGATCAATACCAGCCTTCTTGAATGCAGCCGACAGCTCTTCCTATGAGCAGGTAAAGAGGAGAACAAGACACACATGACAGCTACCCACCTCATTCCATATCCTCATGGATCCGCCCACAATCTCACCAACTCCGGGCATTAGCAAGTCAACCTATCAACAAATGAACTAGTTTGACCAGCAAATAGCAAAGACGTCTTTACCGATTCAGTGAGTCTCTTGTCATCTTGACAACGTGCCATGTAGAAGGACTTGATTTCAGCCGGGAAACGACAGAGCAAGATCGGCTGAAGATGATACGATGAATGAGCATAATAATATAGATACTGCTTTTGTGCTCACCTCATTGATTTTGTCGGTCATTTTTCTTTCCGGTGCTTCAGGTATATCCTGCGAAAATTCAGTGATATCACGAAATCACACCCACAAACTCCACTCACCTCTCCAAACTCGTAGAACGTTCCATCATCTTTTGTGATGTTGTTTTCCTTCAAATATACAATAGCATCAGCGTAATGCATCCTCCTGCAATGATAGATCAATGAAAACAAAATTATAATTGTGGGTATCTTTAAAAGCGAAAATACTTGCATAGATAACCAAAGAACAGCTAAATAAAACCACAATATTATCAATAATAAAAGATGTTCTTTTCAAAGTAGCTGCTGCTGTCTAACTTTTTACCTGATTGGTTTCTTGGGCACCTTGAGATCCTGTATTGAAGAGAAAGATGGATGGTGAATGAAGTATAGGGAAACTCACAGGGTTCAGTTCCTTTACTAAGCTAGCAATGGGTGACTTGAGAACACGTTCGGCAACATCGCATACCTGCATGAGACAAGGAGGAAAGATGAACAAAGGAAAAATGAGGCAACTAGGCCGACCAGGTCTTCAATTTTGTCAAGCAGGTTCTCAAATGTGATAAACGGGCACTCGGCTTCGATATGAGAATATCTGCAAGCAGATGAACTGACTATACTCACACACAGACACACACACGTACTCTGCTACATGTCTTCGTGTACGGGATGGTTCAGCTCGATATGACTGCGCCACACAGAACACATCTCCAAGAGAAGGAATACAAGTTTCCAGGTAAAGCTGAGAGGATTGAGTGAGATACGCCTGAAGGAATAAAGTGCTATAATATGAATGTTGTATGTCAACAAACGAACCTCTTCTCCAAAATAGTTCAGTTTAAAAAGAGTTGCTCCTCCCTCAACTTGAGTTTTGACCAGTGTGGGCGGGCACACCTCTACATAGCCCTGAGAGAAAAAGTGCTCCCGAAAGCTGAGGAGAGTTCAGCAACAACCCAATGACAAACACACACAACACACTAACCAGTGAGCAACACCAGAGCGAACACGAAATATCTTTGACAGCTGTAAGAATAGATGAAGCCAATTTTGCTAACAGAGCCCAAACATGGTGCATTCTTTTCTGAATATAATGCACCTCACTAAGAAGGGTGCCCACCCCTCAAATTCTCGGACTATAACCCAATTTAAAGCACATTTATTGGTCGTCTCTTAGAGCCCAGCCAAGCTAACACACTCACTGTGTCTCCTCGTAACATCATATGGCGCTGATCAAGCTGTACATCAACATTGCTCTCCTCATTGACCAGATTGTCAGCACCTCCTGCAGGTGATCCACCAATCAGCTCCCAGTAGTCAGCTACTAGTTCATGACCACCAGGAGCCTAGGAAGGAGAGAGAGAGAGAGATCAGTATCTGAGAGAAAAAGTCTCCTACCATTTGTCCCTCAGGGACAAGCTTGATAGTTCCATATATGGTAATAGTGCTCTCTGTTGCTAGAATCATTGCTTCGTAGGTCTTGCACTGTAGAGATGGAGAGGTCAGACGTATTAATGGTTACTGGCACAAGCTCACCAGTTTGTCAGTCATCAGACACTGGATGAAGCCTGTCCCATCACGAAGCACAATGAACATCATAGCTTGACCTGGAGAGAGAGAGAGAGAGAGAGAGAGAACTAGTCATGGTGGATGATATACCATATTGAATATTGACCTTGTCTCCTGAGCCGATGTATCCAACCACTGATAGCTACTCTTACTCCTCTATTAGCTTCGCTCTCCTTAATCTTGATCTGTGAGGAGTATGACACACCAGCTTACATTCATGTGACCACAAAACTTTTGTCATATTACCTGTTTAGCTTTAGGCAGACTAGTGTCTTGGGATATCACTATCTTTTTGGCTTCTTCTAAATTTTCCGCTCTTCGTTGAGCATCTTGAGCCTGTGTGAGACAACATTGAGTACAGTGTGGATTATAACGGCCGGTCATCGGACATTTGCCGAGCAACTGTTGCTAATGACTGAATGTTATTACAGTGTCCGGACATATTGTCTGATCAATAAAGAGCCTTGCCCTCATACTATTGTAATAGTGTTCATGAATGCGATTACATGCACACTACTTACAAAGTGTGACCATAGTTACAAGTGTTTACAGACTCTGACTCAGACTAGACCCAGTTAGTCATAACTCAATACCAGCAGCTAATAACAGCATTAAATTTTTGTCCGATCACTGCCAGCTAATGTCTGATCAACTGTCTTATTGGTCTGACATTTGTCAGACCACATTGAAAAATTATAATCTTCACTGGAGTACTAGGTGGTGTACGATGCTTCTCACCTCTTTCTCCTCTCGCTCAGATTTCTTGTACTGCTCTCTCTGCCATATCTTCTTGATCTTCTTCAGCTGACTCTGTGATGCTGGGGCCCAGCGCTATCAAACAGAGAGTGTGTATGATGCAATAATCATGAATAATTGCAGCAACACACTTTCCCTTCTTCTTTGCTGTCCACCATTATAGCAGGGAATGGTTCAGCTCCTGCACTACGCATTGCCTGGTCAGAGAGAGAGAGAGAGAGAGAGAGAGAGAGAGAGAGAGAGAGAGAGTGAGTGAGCTACCATTAATTGCAAGAAAATTATGAAAATGGATTGGAACTGGCTAATACATCAAAATGAGGTAAAAACATGCCGATATTATGAAATATAAATATCTAATGTGTTAGTACCATAGGTATCTATACTAGTACTGTACTGCCCTGACCTGGAGTATGGTTTTGAAAGGACAACTTTCTGTACCAGCTCCTTTCTCATCGTTGCCTTCTCGCTCAGAGGTATACAGAACTGTATGCGACATTTTAAATTATGCACTATACGACAGCTCACCTCTGTCTTTGCTATCAGCGTTACTAGTAGCCATGATGCCTTTCCTCTGTGCACCACAACAAAGAATTCACACTGTGATATCGAGTTGGGAACGTGGTCAGCAATAATTACAGGGGCGGACCCGGAGTGGCGGCAACCGGCAGCTGTTCAGCCCCACCTCACTTGTAACGACCTAGCTAGCCATGAGTGTTGCTGCGCTATCCCGCTCCCCTTACGCCTCTTCCTCCCTATCTGCGGCTCTAGAGGCTGCTGGTAATCAGCTAGTACCAGGCTCTCCTATCAGCCCGGCTACAGCAGCCAGTCTGCGTCTCGCCGTTGCCGCAATGCCTCGCTCACCAGTTCAGTTCGTACCCGAAGTGGAGAGAAGCAGTAACTTCACTGGGAGCCCGCTACTGAGACATGTATTGAAAGGTACCACTACACAGGGACTCGATATTGCTGTATTTTACACGCAGTCTTTATTTTTCTCAGTTCAGCAAGTCCATGCTCAACCAAGTCACCGCAGCAAGCGTCCTTCTTCCCCGTCACCCAGCGAGAGAGCTAGTAAACGTGCCTGTACTAACAACAGGTCACCTCTAGTGCCCGTGTTCTTGCCTCAAAATGAGGAAACTTGTTCACCAAGTGAGTCTGGTGGTTTTTTGGCAATGAAGAAGCTTGACACTCTCGTTTTTATTTTTAGAAAATCAGGACCAAGTGGTGCCTCAGTGTGACAAGAGAAGTCAGAGATGCCTACCAATGTCTCCCTCAGAGAACAGTGAAGTGCTGGACTTATTTCACGGAGATCAAATCTTTGCGTCAAGAGAAGAGTGAAATAATTTAAACTGGCTGTCTCCATACATCAATATCATCTCAATCAATATCATGTTCTATGTACCCTATTTTGTTCATGTTGTGTTCAGAACAATGATTGTCCCTAGTTCATCAACAAGCCTTGTTTGTACTCCGCCCATCTTGTCTTCAACCTATCATGAAGGGAACTGGAGGGAAGAGATGACACACTATGCAGCCTCACACACCTTTCTTGCTGATTCTTCAGCAATAGCAGGTTATCAAATGGACCAGCTTTATCACAAGTTATTACTTCATCTTTCTTCTCTTCTGTCTGTTCGAGCCAGAGTCGTCGTAGTGGTTCAGCACTTCCTAGTCCCCAGCAGAACAGTGCAGTGACTGCTGGCTCAGCTCCTTCTTCTTGCGCTATCACTATAGAGCACTGAGAGGTAGTGGTTAGAGAAGAGGATGTGACATAGCTGGGAGGAAGAGCTAGCTGACAGCAACGCTTGCTTTGGGCAAGATCCCAGATTACAATGGTACCATCAGCATGCAGTGAAGTGACCTGCACAGAGCTCATGGGTCAAGAAGAGAAAGACTAGCTGCTTACTGTGCTGTGAAGGCTTGAGTTGCTCCGGATATCAGTGACAGAAGAGAGGTTATGAGCAGTGTCAGTTAGCTTGTGAGATGAAGGCCAGAGTGTCTTGACAGAGAGAGTATGTATGCCGCCATTACTCAGACCAGCGATGAGGAGGGTGGAGGTGAGCAGGAGAGATGAAACAGGAGAGTTGCCTAGTGATACCACACCCCAGCATGTCCCTGCAGCAGAGGAGATCAGAGGAATCAGCTACCATTAGCTGCTACTAACCTGTGCTGGTGTTGAGTAGCTCCACTATACCAGAGTACAGCCCAACACAGAGTAACGGAGAGCAAGGAGAGGTACAGGTAGCAGTGATAGGAGAAGTGAATGGGTATAACCGTACTGGACTGTCTGCATGACACGCACACTGAATCAAGTATTACAATGGAACATGTTGGTTACTGTTTTGGGTTGATAGTAGAGAGTAGATGCTAATTTGCATTCCTTCCTCCCATCGCACAGCCATTGCTAAAGCAACATCTGAACTCTTTCCGTCAAAATGATACAGGTAGTTGACAATAGGTTGTCTAACAGATGATAGCCAGCAAGGGTTATAGAATCATAATAGTTACTCACCTCCCTGTGTGTTCCTGCTGCTCATCTCCCTCCTCACTATCAGGAGGCATTATAACATGGCAGTAATGGTTCAGCAATCTCTTTCTATTCTGCAAGTACTCGTCCATCAGTAAGCTAGTCTGTCCGTTTGGTAGGAGCTTAGAATTCATTGTATCAGCTAGTCTGGGAAATCAATGCATTAAATGAGCAGTCTAAATTATGCGTGAGCGTGTTTGTACGTTTTGAGACCGGCTGCTGGTGTAGTCGTGCATGGCAATGGTTGAGAGGGTGTGGTCAGTGATAGTACCAGGGCTGGCTTCTGATAGGCCGACTGCATTAAAATTTACATGAGATTGACACCTGACTGTCACATGCTGCACTCACCTGATCAGTGTTTTTCTCATCTAGTAGCTCCGCCCACTCTGCAGCAGGAATACTAAACACTTGCAGTTGGTATCTGCTGTCAACTACAGAAATGTACAAATCTATTGACTGCATTGCACACACACACACACACACACACACACACACAAATCAGGAGCTTATACAGTGCTCAACTTTTGAATGCTGCTCAATGTTTTTGCGAGCTATAATTATGTGCTAATGCATTGCTACTTAAGCTCCTGTTTGTGATGCACATTAAGTGGGTGTGGCTCACAGTGACTGGTGATGGTGAGGTGTGTAACATGGGAGGGCGATGGTATAACAGACACGGCTCCTGTGACATCAGGAATCTGAGAAGAAAACACCAACATTGGACCTAAAACAGTCTTATTATTACCTCTGTCAATAGTGGCACTAAATTGTCATCAATGAGTCCATACACTTGAACTCCTCCAGTCTCCAATACAGCAAACACCAGCACATGGTGTGTTCCTTCTGCTTGCTCTTCCTTGCCGTGTGATGTTCTGCACACCCCCAGTTTCAAATCAGTCACACTTCCACAGCTAGTTTCAGTTATATCTGAGATGGCTCCTGTACTGCTCAGCTTCATAAGATGGACTCCTGTCTTGCTGCCAACAGCAAGCAACTCTCTGTCTTCCTGCTGAAGGTAGTCCAGTCCAGTCGCTTCTGGTGGTAGCACAGTGACACTTGCCTCCTCCAAGACTGGGATACGAGGGATAAGTGCTTCAGCAAGCATGATCTCTCTTCTCCTCTCTGCTTCATCCCATGTGTGCAACAACAGGTCTTCTAGCAGCTCATCAATCATTCTAAATGGCTGTGGGAGGCTATCCTCCCACATCTCAGGGTCTTGAAGGTAGTCATCATGGCAGGAGTCGCCCTGGTCTGGACTACAAGAGGATCGCCCGTGCTGAGAATAACGAGACGGCATCACGATCACACCAGCAAACAGGTAGAAAACATCTCCATGGAGAATAAATTTCAATATTTTTAATGCGGATTACAAGAGCTTTTATGGAACAGGAACTAGGCCGAAGAAAAGCTAGATTCGGAAGCAAACTGCGTGCTGTCCGTGAACCTCAACAACATGAGTGAATCCGTAGCTGTGCGGGTGTTCAAACTGCTGGACAAGACTACTGGCAGGGACCGTGTGTGCAGGTCAGATTTAAGAGAGAATGTCTTCATGCATCAGAATAATTATTATGATGAAGATGCAGTAATCAAGCTCATCAATGAATGATATTATATTTTATTTGTCTTTCATTTTGTGTGTGTGCAGATTGGTTCAGTATTCCGCTCGTCTGCTGGCGTGGTTACTGGAGGATGATGGATCATCGTTGATGACAGTACAACGAGCTAGAAGTCTAGAATCCTCAATCAGCCTAGCCAGGAAATGTATGCATCAACTAGCTAGCACACACTGTTATATGACTGTAGTCTCAGTTTTTGGTCTACTAAGGGGCTCAATAAATATATCACAACACTCACTGTTGTCCTATCTTGTATTTGCAGTATTCAGACTGGGCAAGAGTATGGATCTGTTACGTGCATCTCTCCACACCCTTCATCTAGTCAACCCTATCCATCGCTTGCTCATCACTCTCTCCAAGATCAATCGTGGTCTCTACTTGCTGTTTGATCACATAGTGTGGGCCGCCAAGCTGAAGCTGATCACTGCTGATGCTGCAAGATGGAACAAGACAGCGTCACGATTCTGGACCATTGCTGTAGTGTTTGGGCTGTTAAGAGACATTTACGATCTTCTTATTGTGTTTAAGGCAGAGCTAGCGCAATCAGCGACAACACAAGGAAGAAGAAACAGAGGAAGATCACTGTCCTCTGCTGTCTCCCGTACACTTGTCAATCATCCCGCACTGGCACTTGACTTGCTGAAGAACTCCACTGACATTTTTATACCGCTCAGTAACTTACAGGTTGTCAATATGTCCTCAGGTGCAGTCGGATTAATGGGCGTGGTCTCATCACTGTGTGGGTTAATTGCTCTCTGGAACGATTCACTCAAACTGCAACACAGCTAATCACATTGCCTGGACACCTGTAAACCATCTCCAATCATCATTAATTTTGTGTGTTTCAGTCAATTTTCAAAAAATTGAATTCCATATACACTTTACACATTATAATAGGGCTAGTATAAGCAGTGCCGGCCTGCTAGTTTTGTTTGAATGTACTTGGTATTGGAGCCTCTTCATATTTGTTCCATTGCTCTTGTTGATTTGAGTCTTCAACGTCTATTGCTGTTTGTAGTTGAGTTGTGTGCTGTGCTACCTGAGTTATGAGAGGAGAGGGAACTGTAGGGCAATACAGCCTACTAGCTGTTGAACGAGGTAACTGGCTAGCTTTAGGCGACGAAGGAGATGGAGTGAATGCGTACACAGAGAGAGGGTTGGTTGTGAGATGGCTGAGCGAGTGCTGGTGACGTATTGGGGTTGCTTTGTGAGGTGATGGAGCTCTCTTGGTCCTAGTGACCATACGATAGTAGGCACCACACTCTGCCATTAGCTCAGCATGAGTACCAGTTTCCTTAATCTGACCGTGAGAGATCACCAGAATCTGATCAAAGTGTTTTGCCTGTTCCATGCGATGAGTAGCAGCTATGACTGTCCTCCCTTTAGTCACGTCCATCAACGTTCTGAATAGTTTACACTCAGTAGTGGGATCCAGAGCGCTCGTGACTTCATCAAGAACGAGAACAGGCGAGTTAGCGAGCAGCATTCGGGCGATGGCAATTCTCTGTTTCTGCCCTCCACTGAGTGTGCTGGGTCTCACTACAGTATCGTACTGACACGGCATACTCATCACCCAACTGTGTATATCTGCTTGTTTAGCTACCTTCTCTACTTCTTTGTCCGAGGCAACTAAGTTGCCAAATTTGATGTTATCACGCACTGACATTTGAAAGATGTGGTTAGTCTGTGAGGTAGCAGCTGCTAGCTTGGATGGGTGACCACTTGTCTCTCTGCCAGAAATCAGCACTCGGCCGCTAGTAGGAACATACAGTTCTAGCACAAGATTCAAGATGGAGCTTTTTCCTGAACCACTCTCACCTACTAAGACGGCTCTCTTGCCAGCAGGAATAATGAAGGACACATTGTACAGCGTCCAGTGACTTGCAGTGGGTGAGTAACAATGACAAACGTTCTGAAACTCCACGCTGACACCTTTCATACGCTCTTCAAGAGGAAGCACCAGTGGGTGAGAAGAAGGAGCTGAAACAGTGTGGTCTGGATTGTGCAATAGAGCGTTAATTCGACCTAGCCCGACTCTGGCTGCCTGCACGTTGTTAAACATTGAAGCAGCTGTGGCTACTGATACCATCGTTGGACCATAGAACAAGAATATAGTCACACCAGTTTCAAACTCCACTATTCCATACACGGACAGTAGGCTGGTACCAATGATTAGGAACAGGCCTATAGCAAGGGCTGCCAGCTGCTGAGAGAGTGTTACAAATTCCGCAATAAACAGCATCTTGCATGTTGCGGGAAGATACTGGCAACGAAGAACCTGTTCCAGACGAAGTCTCCAATAATACTCGCTGCAGAACAACCTGTTCTCAGTAAACCCATCCACAGACTCCTGCAGTATACTGGACACTTTGTTGAGAGCCTGGGAACGAGCAAAAGAAATCTTTGCAGTAATTGAAGACAGACAGCTTATGAGTAACTGAGAGGAAAGAAAGGCAATGATTAGGCCGACTCCCAGCGGCCAAGCCTTCGCAAAAGAGAAGACGAGACAAGTTAGCAGCATCAAAAGAGCCCTAGTGAATGCTCTGAGAGAGGCAGCAACGAGAGTCTCTATAGCCTCCACATCATGTGTAAAGCTGGAGATTACACTGGACCTGGAGTGGTCTAGGAGAAACTGAGGTGACACAGCATGGAGACGAGCAAGCACCTTGCAACGCAGCTTTTTGCTCACATCAAGAGCCATTGAAACAAGAAGGGCACTGCCGGCATTGAGCAGAAAGAACCGCGCCAACAGCAACCCAACAAGCACACAGGCTAGATAAGTGGTCTTTACCATGTTCTCTTCGGTGAAACCAAGCTGAAATACACGACCACTGAAGACAGCAAAGGCAAGAGTGATGACAAGATCAAGCAAGAGAATGAGAATGACAAGAAATAGCTTACACCAGTAGCGGATAAGATAGTGTGCTAGCAGATGCCAGACCATACCAAGCAGTGATAAACGATACTTTTTGCTAACTTCAGCTTCCAAGTGGTTCTTCCACTTATACTCAAGATCAAGTAGTTTGTTGCCTTTAAAGCGAAAGCTAGCAGCAAATGGCTCTCTTTTACTGCAATCTAGCTGCTGTAGGAATTTACTGACACCACTAGATCCATAGCTGTCGTGGAGGAACTGAACAAACGATGCCCCAATAGTGAGATACTGGCTCAGCTCAGCAGGATCAGTAGGACGCTGCCAGTATCTTTGGAGAAGAAGAGATCCTGTGTTATTAGTGATATCATGTGGGGCGCCTCTCAAGAGCACGTCAGAGTGATTAGTGCACTCCGGCCATACAACCTTTTGACAGACCAGTTCATACAACCCATCCACAACTAGACAACCCTCAGCCAGTTTAGGGTTAATCTTTTTGATCTCCTTTATAAAGAGGCTGTGTTTGAGCTGAGGCAGCCCCTGCTCGTCAGTCTGAATGGCTAGTAGCAAGTCCAGCGGGATCCCGTTCAATGACTGGTCATCTGTTGAGACGCATCTAGGTGAGTTGAGGAGACATAGTCTACGAAGCTCCTTGTAGAACTGTACAAGATGGACAGCAACAGGGTTCTTGGTGCGACGAGAAAAGAATGAGTACTTTCTCGAAAGTTGAGAGGAGTTGGGACTGGCAGACAGGTCTCTGCAGAAAATATGCGAAGTTGAGTACCAAAGGAGAAAACACTAACTTACTTAACAGAGTCAGCCTTTTCTATGTCAACTTGATGAGCAGCAGCAGCAGAACTACTGTAGTGTGGTAAGGGACAGCTATCACAAATTAATCCTTGGCTGAATTATTCGACTCACCGCGTCACGTCTGATGCTGCTCGTCTGTGAGCCCTGAACTCAACGCCAAGAGTCTTAGCAGCCATCCAGCTAGCTAGGTACTGTACCAGATAGCAGAAATTCTGGCATGTGGTTTGACGCATGCGTGAAATATCGCATAACGTTACGTCAACGAGTGCCGCCGTATCATCATGACGCGCGCGACAATCGATGCATGTCGTCATTCACTTTTTTGCTAAAAATAGTAACTTTACTATACAAGGCAAAGGCTCTCAACGTTTACGCTGTGACAAGGCTGAACTACGTGTATATAAACGTCAATAGTGTCCTACAGCCCTCATTATATTACAAGTGTAACTATGGCTGCAAACGGAGCTATGATGTCCAACTTGGGGAAATTCTTTACTCGACCAAAGACCCAATACGTGAGTTGCTGTTGGTACAGCTGACTATCCATATGTACTGTACTGCGTGTCACAGGAGAACCACACTGGAGAGACCATCACAGTGAAGCCATCGCCAAACGATCTGGTCTATCTCCGTTCGTGCAGTGGGTGTGTCTTCACAGTGACCGACAAGTGTGCTAAATGCATAATGGGTAAGCTGCTACGAGGAGCATGCATAAATCGATACTGATTATCTGATAAAATTCGTCAGAATCCTGTCAGAATGTGCAAATCTCACTGGATCCAATCATGTCTGGAACACTAGTAAGCAGCTGTTATCATAATTATGTACACAATGCAACAAGTGTAATGTCCTTTATGATAACTCGACTATATACTATGTACAGGATACTGCATTTACATATCTTTCCTCTGTGCACAGGAGCTGATCAAGTGTGATAATGTCTCCATCACTATTCGACCTCAGGACAGTTTACCTTCAATATCAGCTGACAGATGTTCCAACCTTCATCTCAACCTCAATTCGCCTAAGGGGGTGCGTACAGTCTAGCACTTGTATCTAAAATTTTTTATAAATCTCGATTCTCTTCAGATCGGTTTCATCCACTCAACCAGGTCCAGTGATGTGTTCGTACACATGCAACCACCATTCATGACTGAGCAGAAAGTGGACCTGCCTGAACCAGGTAGTGAGAATTGGTCAGAAGAGTACATCTCGCGATGCTCTGACGGCAAAATGTTCACTGTCAACGGAATCAGAGGTATTTGTGTCTGTTTGTCTGTCTGTCATTAATTGTCATGCTATAGTTGGAGGAGGTTACCTCTCCACGGAGAAAGAGGAAGAAGAGGCACAGGAGAGAGCTAAAGAGTGTAAGTTAAGTTAACATATCGAGCGCAACCACCTTAATGTAACCTTCCTAAAAATAGTGGAACGCCGTTTAGGGGAATACCTAGACAGAATCATTACCATACATCCAAAGGGGTATAAACCAACACCATCTGCTGATACTAAAACTGATTTGAAAGTCACAGCTGAGGACAAAGTAAGGAAGAATGAAGAGACATCTTAGACCACCGGCCAATGGAATTCAACAAAAACTATCTAGAATAAAGACGCAGTCATTATTTTTGAGAATCCACATTTTTAGTAGTGAAATTTTATGTATTTTGCTGTTCTTTGATTTTTATTTCAAATGAGAGAGATAGATATTGTCATGTGTCCTCATTGACGCTAACTCTTCCATGCACACAGCAGGTGTGTTTACTATACGAGGTAAAGGCTCTCAACGTTCACACTGTGACAAGGCTTAATTATGAGAATAATATCGATGTGCACTAAAAATAATGTTTAAACTGTCTGAATCAATTACTAGTTGTTTTATGTAGCTTCTGCTAACCTTTAGCAGCATACAAATCTAAATTTCGTTTGAATCGGTGCAAACTACGACCAGTCAGATCCACAACATTGGCTATAACGGACGCTTGACCAGTTATTTACCTGTTACAGTACATGTCAAACAGGCCAGTTAGCATTTTTTGCAACAAAAAGATACTCTATAGACTAAATATTAAGAGTATCATTAATGAAAAGAAAAGTGAGTGGTAATGTACATGTGATAAATAAGGAACAAAACAGAAAACTTTAAGGAAAAAAAAACAAGCAAACGCAAAGACAAGAGTTAGACTATAGTAAGTTTAATTTGTTTTTAAAGTAATAAAGAGTAGAAAGAGCTTGACAAAAGAGAAGACAGCTGTGCGCGACTTTGGAACACGTTTGCACTTACCGTCACTAATATCTTTGTAAGTGCTAGTCAGAGGCATCTCCAAGTTTAACTAACATTGCAAACTGTTTGACTATAAAAATAATGTTTTGATTTCCAATTTGCTGCTTTTTTGCTGCAATTTGCTGCTCCAATTTGCTGCAGTACCGGTCTGGGCCCCTCACCTTGCAAAGGATATTGTGACCTTCTTGAGTTAGCTGACCTACCAACGCTATTTTCCCCCTGGTATTCTACTGCCATATCGTGGAAGACACTCCTCACCTAATTCTCCTTGTCTCCATATACCCTCAGCAAGAACCAATGCCTATCACAACTTGTTTTTTCCAAGCGCAATTAGGATATGGAACCAATTGCCGAGTTGGGCACATGCTGAGTCTCTGAACTTGTTTAAACACTTTGTATCTCTCTTCTTTGTGTAATTTGGGTGCATACTTGAATTAGCTACTAGCTATAATATGCCTCCTTTGAATTTGCATAAAATTAAAAAAAATAACAAAACAGCATCGTTTCCAAGATTTGTCAGCTTAAAATGAATTGAAAAAGGTTGACATTTCCTTGACATTCCTTGACGCAAAGAGTCTTAGCAGCCGGCCATCCAGCTATAGATAGCAGGAATTCAGGCATGTGGTTTGACACATGCGTGAAAATACGTTAACGAGTGCCGTATCATCATGACGCGACGATGATGTAGTCATTCTTGCTAAAAATAGTATTAAACTTCACTGTACAGTGAGCCAGGCTCACAACGTTTACGCTGTGACAAGGCTGAACTACGTGTATATAAACGTCCATGTGCTACAGCCTTCACTGTCTCACATAATACTAATAGTGTAACTATGGCTGCAAACGGAGCTATGATGTCCAACTTGGGGAAATTCTTTACTCGACCAAAGACCCAATACGTGAGTTGCTGTGGTACAGCTGACTATCCATATGTACTGCGTGTCACAGGAGAACCACACTGGAGAGACCATCACAGTGAACCCATCGCCAAACGATCTGGTCTATCTCCGTTCGTGCAGTGGGTGTGTCTTCACAGTGACCGACAAGTGTGCTAAATGCATAATGGGTAAGCTGCTACGAGGAGCATGCATAAATCGATACTGATTATCTGATAAAATTCGTCAGAGTCCTGTCAGAATGTGCAAATCTCATTGGATCCAATCATGTCTGGAACACTAGTAAGCAGCTAGCTGTTAGCGTATGTGCAATAAGTGTAATGTCCTTGAGAATGTCCTTTATGATATGTACACACAATGCAATAACAGTGTAATGCAAGGGGTGGTCACTCCAATTGGTCCTGTACTCACATCTGCGACCGCGGTCAAAATGGTCAAGACAGAAATAAAGGAATGGTTCAGCGGTCAAGGCTCGCTGGAGCCGCTCTAGTTAACTCTTTAGTGACTGAATTATTTTGACGAAAATTCGGCTTGCTCTAAACTGACAGTTTATCTTGCGATTTCTACAACATGCAGTACGCTAGCTGTTCCAAACTAGCACTGTTTTTTCCTGGCATGTCAAAGTTTACGACCATGTACTAAACTCTGAGTTGGCCACTCCCAATTCGGAACTGAAGCCGCTTAAGTGCTGCGACCTCGTCATTTTTCAGCCAATTTTGGTCTTCGTTTAGCCCTGGTGACTGATACAAAAACCTGGTGGTGTCCAGGTGAGCAAACAGCATAGTTTAGACCATATTCTATGCCCAAGTATGCATTTCCGGGCTTCCTGAAGCCCCAAAAATGCTGAAAGCGGCGAGGGGCTCTGCCCCTTCGAACCCCGGGTTAAAGGGGGGACACCCCCCTTTAAAAATCCCCCTGTTCTATATATTTTAGTGGGGAGGGCGCGGCGAAAAACAGGTGGTTTTTTCAGGTAAAGTTAGCTTTTGCAATTAAACTTTATTTGACCTTTCTAGAGCACTTTTCCCACTATTTATGACGTCTACAGTAGGTGGAGTCAATTATGACGGCTAAATCCGCTATAGGCCTTAAAGGGTTAACGGTCAAGACGTGCCCAAGCTAGCTAATTACCAGGGGCTTACTCATTACCACTGGTCAACGCAGTAAAATCAGTTCTGTCAAACGATCAAGGCCCGATTTGGCCGGTCAAAATTCTTGACCGCGGTCGCAATGTGAGTACAGGATCAATTGGAGTGACCACCCCTTGTAATGTCCTCGAGAATGTGCTTTATGATAACTCAACTATACTACGTATTTGAACACACAGGATACTCCATTTACATATTTTTCCTCTGTGCACAGGAGCTGATCAAGTGTGATAATGTCTCCATCACTATTCGACCTCAGGACAGTTTACCTTCAATATCAGCTGACAGATGTTCCAACCTTCATCTCAACCTCAATTCGCCTAAGGGGGTGTGTACAGCGCTTGATACTGATAAATAAATCGATACTGATCAGATGAGCATACTTGCATAAATCGAGACTGATCAGATAGATGATCAGTATCAATTTATGCATGCTTGTATCTGAAATATTTTTATAAATCAATTCTCTTCAGATCGGTTTCATCCACTCAACAAGGTCCAGTGATGTGTTCGTACACATGCAACCACCATTCATGACTGAGCAGAAACTGGACCTGCCTGAACCAGGTAGTGAGAATTGGTCAGAAGAGTACATCTCGCGATGTTCTGACGGCAAAATGTTCACTGTCAATGGAATCAGAGGTATGTGTGTCTGTTTGTCTGTCTGTCTGTCTGTCATTAATTAATTGTCATGCGATAGTTGGAGGAGGTTACCTCTCCACGGAGAAAGAGGAAGAAGAGGCACAGGAGAGAGCTAAAGAGTGTGAGTTAAGTTAACATATCAAATGCAACCACCTTAATGTAACCTTCCTAAAAATAGTGGAATACCGTTTAGGAGAATACCTAGACAGAATCATTACCATACATCCAAAGGGCCAGAAACCAACACCATCCACTGATACTAAAACTGATTTGAAAGTCACAGCTGACAAAAAAGTAAAGAAGAACGAAAAGACATCTTTGAAACAGGAAGACAGTGAGAAAACAGAAGGTGATGAATCTCTCGCAGATGCTTTGAAGAAGCAGAAAGAAAGTCTAAAACCAACTGAGACAGTAGTGACTAACATCCCTACTGTCGGCCTTACTAATATTCAAGACGAGGCTGGGAAGAGAGAGTACTTTGACACCCCACAAGAGCTGCAGCGTAAAGTGGAGCAAGTTGCTAAGTGGATAAGAGAGAGTTCTCATGCTATCGTGTTCACAGGAGCAGGTATTAGCACCAGGTAACCCATCTTACTATACTTAGCATACTGGTATTCATTTTCCTTGTTGCAGTGCTGGTATTCCTGATTTTAGGAGTGGCATGAAAACCGTCCTTCCCACTGGACCAGGTGTGTGGGAACTAAGAGCTCAAGGAGCAGTTCGTGAGAGCAAGCATGTCGTCCCGGTACTGAATGCTCTTCCCACACCGACCCACATGGCGATCGTTAAACTGCACGAGACAGGAAAGGTCAAATTCACTGTCAGTCAGAACATTGATGGTCTCCATCGCAGAAGTGGACTAGGTCCAGATAGCTTGTCCGAGCTGCATGGTAACACTAACTTGGAGACTTGCGGGACCTGTATGCGACAGTATCTGAGAGACTTTGAGACCAGGTCAGTATATAGAAATTGTAAGAGACTACTGTGATGATTCACACATTCCACTGCAGAGAGGCACGTGGTGTGTTTAATCACACCACTTCTCGTAAGTGTGATGATCCGGCTTGTCGAGGCACACTGTACGATTCTATAGTCAACTTTTGTGAGAGTCTTCCGAAAGCAGAGCTTAGAAAAGCTTATGAGCATGCTCACAAGGTCAGTAGATATATCTGCATAAAAACAGTCTCAATTTTGAATTCAGGCTGATCTTTGCATTGTCCTGGGTTCAAGCCTGAGGGTGCTTCCTGCTTGCGTGGTCCCAGAGATTGTCTCTAACTCTAATAATGGACGAGTTGTCATATGCAAGTGAGTTTACTGACCTCTCTCTCACGATAGTGAATTCTGTTCTCACATAGTTTAGGGTTGGGACAAAGGTTTGAATATTCAAACATTCGTTTGTAAACAAAATATTCAGAGTTTTATCTTTTGAACATTCATGCCACACCCACTATTGCTCAACAATGCTATTCATTATACATAGAATTTTGGTAATGTAGAACAATTTCAATCTGTAGTGAGGTCATTGTCATTAAAGATGACCATTAATGCTCAAAGAATGATTCTAAAATTCGTTCGTTTGTTCAACAGAATGATTGATAGTTCACTTTGTACTTTTTCCCATCCCTACATAGTTTACAGCAGATTCCTCGGTTTCCAGCCGATGATCGCACTATGCCTGTCTACTGTCTGTGCGATGACTTCATGTTGCGTTTAATGAAGGTACAGTCAAGCAACACACACACACATGATACAACTATCATCTCTACACTAGGAGATGGATATCGAAGTACCTAAATTCCTGCTCAAGAGAAGAATCAAAGTGACTATAACTCGTAACTTGGACTCCTCACAGCAAGTGGTAGTGAGAGGTGTGGACACTGATGAAGATATGCCATACTCATTCCTGCAGGTAAGCTAGCTACTATCTTCAGTCATTAAGTCATTCTTGTGTTCTATAGTCTGCCTTTCTTCATGACGGTCAGGACGTGTGGTCGTCAGCTAGTGATGATCCATTTGTCTTCTCCCTACCTGCTGGTGTCCAGTCAGCTACTCTGCTGCTGGAGTTCCATGGTCACTATCGTGAGCCACCACACAGCGTGGTTATTGAGCTAGACAATGCCTCCTCTTATTACCTCAACCTGGAGTATGACGTCACCACTGGCAAATGGAATACAACAAAGTCTATCTAGAATAAAGACAGTCAATATTTTTGAGAAATCCGCATTATTTTTAGTAGTGATATCAAGGGCATATAGAATTGGTGATATTTATGTATCATGTCCTGTTCATTGATTTTACGACTTTTATTTCAACTAATTAATGAGTGAGATACATGTAGATAAGACAAGTAAAGTAAAAAAAATAATAAAAAAAAAACTAAAAAGTGTACATGTAGGGATGACGCTTGTAAAAGTAAAGGAGCAAGATGGGATAATGCTTGCAAAAGTAAAGGAACAAGATGGGATCGATGATGCTTGCATAAGTCAAGTCCCAAGTATCCCTACATCAGCGGCTTAATTGCTGTCATGACCTGCAACACTGAAATGCGGAATCCTCTTCCTATACCTTTTACAACCGTCTATTGCTCTATCAGACTGTGTCCTCCTCTTCGATTCATCAAGCCAGCACTGATGTAGGTATATACTTGGGACGTTTACTTTTGCAAGCGTCATCCCATCTTGTTCTTTTACTTTTGCAAGCGTCATCCCATCTTGTTCCTTTACTTTTGCAAGCGTCATCCCTGCACTTTTTATTATTAAAAGTTTTACTTTACTTGTTCCTGTTACTTTTTGATCACTATCAGTTGAACTTGTTAGCTGTATTCAACTCTGTGAGCAGCAGTTACCAGTCTAGTAGATGAGAAGGTGCATAGCCTCTAGTCAGAGAGTCAAGGTCTGGAATGTTATTATTATGACCACGCCCACGCACTTTGTTAATAAATTATAAACAAGTGGCTCATATTTTTATTATTAGTGTACCAGTGTAACTATGGCTGCAAACGGAGCTATGATGTCCAACTTGGGGGAATTCTTTACTCGACCAAAGACCCAATACGTGAGTTGCTGTTGGTACAGCTGACTATCCATATGTACTGCGTGTCACAGGAGAACCACACTGGAGAGACCATCACAGTGAAGCCATCGCCAAACGATCTGGTCTATCTCCGATCGTGCAGTGGGTGTGTCTTCACAGTGACCGACAAGTGCGCTAAATGCATAATGGGTAAGCTGTGTACATGCACAAATTGATACTGATTTATCTGATAAAATTCGTCAGAATCCTGTCAGAATGTGCAAATCTCACTGGATCCAATCATGTCTGGAACACTAGTAAGCAGTTAGTATATGTACACACAATGTATACAATGTCCTTTATAATAACTCGACTATATACTATGTACAGGATACTGCATTTACATGTCTTTCCTCTGTGCACAGGAGCTGATCAAGTGTGATAATGTCTCCATCACTATTCGACCTCAGGACAGTTTACCTTCAATATCAGCTGACAGATGTTCCAACCTTCATCTCAACCTCAATTCGCCTAAGGGGGTACGTACAGCTCGATACTGATAAATAATCAGATGACCAGTATCGATCGTGCATACTTGCATAAATCGATACTGATCAGATAGATGATCAGTATTGATTTATGCATGCTTGTATCGGAAATCTTTATAGTTGACATATGTAAATAACTAGAGGTATCTGTGTTTTGGAGGACGCAGTCCGATTAAGTAATTGACGGTTGTAAAAGGTATATAGGAAGAGGATTCCACGTTTGTCAGTTGCACGTCGTCGCAGCAAGCCGCTGATGTAGGGATACTTGGGACTTTTACATTTGCAAGCATTGTTCTATCTTGTTCCTTCACTTTTGCAAGCATCATCACATTTTGATCCCTAGACTTTTAGTTTTCTATTAAAACTTTTTTACTTTACTTGTCAATTTATGCATGCTTATATCTGAAATCTTTTATAAATCTCAGATCGGTTTCATCCACTCAACCAGGTCCAGTGATGTGTTCGTACACATGCAACCACCATTCATGACTGAGCAGAAACTGGACCTGCCTGAACCAGGTAGTGAGAATTGGTCAGAAGAGTACATCTCGCAATGTTCTGACGGCAAAATGTTCACTGTCAACGGAATCAGAGGTAGATGAACACGTTTGTCTGTTTGTCATTAATTGTCATGCTATAGTTGGAGGAGGTTACCTCTCCACGGAGAAAGAGGAAGAAGAGGCACAGGAGAGAGCTAAAGAGTGTGAGTTAAGTTAACATATAAAACGCAACCACATTAATGTCTAAAAATTTGTAGTGGAACGCCGTTCGGGAGACAGAATCATTACCATACATCCAAAGAGGCAGAAACTAACACCATCCACTGATACTGATTCGAAAGTCACAGTTGAGGACAAAGTAAAGAAGAACGAAAAGACATCTTTTAAACAGGAAGACAGTGAGACAACAGAAGGTGATGAATCTCTCGCAGATGCTTTGAAAAAGCAGAAAGAAAGTCTAAAACCAACTGAGACAGTAGTGACTAACATCCCTACTGTCGGCCTTACTAATATTCAAGACGAGGCTGAGAAGAGAGAGTACTTTGACAGCCCACAAGAGCTGCAGCGTAAAGTGGAGCAAGTTGCTAAGTGGATAAGAGAGAGTTCTCATGCTATCGTGTTCACAGGAGCAGGTATTAGCACCAGGTAACCCATCTTACTATACTTAGCATACTGGCATTTATCCTGTCTTGTTGCAGTGCTGGTATTCCTGACTTCAGGAGTGGCATGAAAACCGTCCTTCCTACTGGACCAGGTGTGTGGGAACTACAAGCTCAAGGAGCAGTTAATGAGAGCAAGCATGTTGTCCCGATACTGAATGCTCTTCCCACACCGACCCACATGGCAATTGTTAAACTGCACGAGGCAGGAATGGTCAAATTTACTGTCAGTCAGAATGTGGATGGTCTCCATCGCAGAAGTGGACTAGGTCCAGATAGCTTGTCTGAGCTGCATGGTAACACTAACTTGGAGACTTGCGGGACCTGTATGCGACAGTATCTGAGAGACTTTCAGACCAGGTCAGTAGATATTGTAAGACACTACTGTGGTGATTCACACATTCCACTGCAGAGAGGCATTTGGAGTGTTTGATCACACCACTTCTCGTAGGTGTGATGATCCGGCTTGTCGAGGTACACTGTACGATTCTATAGTCAACTTTGACGAGATTCTTCCGGAATTAGAGCTTTCAAAAGCTTTTGATCATGCTCACAAGGTCAGTAGATATACAGTATCTGCATAAAAATACAGTCTTGAGTTTTGAATGCAGGCTGATCTTTGCATTGTCCTGGGTTCAAGCCTGAGAGTGCGACCTGCTTCCAAGGTCCCAGAGGATGTCTACAAGTATGGAGGACGAGTTGTCGTATGCAAGTGAGTTTACTGACCTCTCTCTCACGATAGTGAATTCTGTTCTCACATAGTTTACAGCAGATTCCTCAGTTTCCAGCCGATGATCGCACTATGCCTGTCTTCTGTCTGTGCGATGACTTCATGTTGCGTTTGATGAAGGTACAGTCAAGCAACACACACACATGATACAACTATCATCTCTACACTAGGAGATGGATATCGAAGTACCTAAATTCCTGCTCAAGAGAAGAATCAAAGTGACTGTAACTCGTAACTTGGACTCCTCACAGCAAGTGGTAGTGAGTGGTGTGGACACTGATGAAGATATCCCATACTCATTCCTGCAGGTAAGCTAGCTGCTATCTTCAGTCATTAAGTCGTACCTGTGTTCTATAGTCTGCCTTTCTTCATGACGGTCAGGACGTGTGGTCGTCAGCTAGTGATGATCCATTTGTCTTCTCCCTGCCTGCTGGTGTCCAGTCAGCTACTCTGCTGCTGGAGTTCCATGGTCACTATCGTGAGCCACCACACAGCGTGGTTATTGAGTTGAACAATGCCTCATCCTATTACCTCAACCTGGAGTATGACGCCACCACTGGCAAATGGAATACAACAAAAACTATCTAGAATAAAGACACAGTCAATATTTTTGAGATATCCGCATTATTTTTAGTAGTGAAATTGTATTTTGCTGTTCACTGATTTTTTATGACTTATATTTCAAAATGAGAGAGATAGATAAGATATTGTCATGTGTCATCATTGACACTGAGTGATGCCATCTCTTCCATACACACAGCAGGTGAGTTAGTGGTGGTCTCTAGAGGAGCAGGAGGGAGGGAGTAGCTACCCATCCCTGCAGCCATGTCAGCTTCCTTCTGAGTATAGACAGGCTCTGATAGAGCTTTCATTCTACAAAAGAGACATAGTGAGAGGCTCGGTGCACAAGACAGTTTGTCAAGTCTACCTCCTCTTATGGAGCTTGGTGGTGAAGTGGTTTTTGAGAGCTGATTCGTCAATGAAATACCGTCTAAAGATAAGATAAAGATACACACTAGCTTAGTTATATGGCGGCTACTCACGCGCAGTGAATACAGTAGTGCTGGCCGCTTCCTGGCAGATCTGGATCAGAACGTTGAATGTTAGCACCATCTGCTAATAGGTCGACCTCAATCTCGTCAAGGTCCTTGGTCCTCCTTCTCGTGCGATACTTCTTCTTCAAGTGCTTGTCGTTTGAATGGACACGCTTTCGTCTGTAGCGACCCATATCTCTAAGAAATCTTGAACACGTGGTGTGGTTGACCCCGCCCACAAAGAGAAAGTGATGGGCGTTCCCTCGCGCTCCACCCACGTGTTTTAATCATGGCGAGTTTTCCCACTGAGCTGTTCCCTGTCTACCATCCTAATCCTGACAAAGAAACCGATGGAAAAACAATCAGTATGTCCTCGTGTCCTTTATATTCAAATCTAATAAATTCTTTTCTTCTCAGTAACTCGAGAGAAATCACGCTCTAATCCAGACGTTGACTTCAACACGGTAGGATTTGGCAAGCTGTGTGCTCTCCTGGTCGAAGAAGACGGGCGTCCAGTCTTTAAGCAACCAGGTCAAACCATCACTCCATCGCGCCAGTATCTCACTTCATCTCTACAGGTGGTGGAGTAGATACGCCTCGAGTCTCCTATGTCACCTGCTGTCTTCCTCTCTTACCACCCAGCACACGTGAGAGCATGATTTATCCAATGGCTCTTTATGTGTGTTGCAGGCACTGTTGATGATGTACTCTATGACCCAGTAGCTGAGAGAAAGCTTGGTGTTGGTTACATCAACCAGCAGAACGTAGGCACTGAAACACGTCATATTATCATTAGCGACATTTCTTTATAGCTGAGTGATCTGAGGCGATGCTACTATCAGTCTGGCAGTCAATCAGATACAGCTCAATCCAGCACAGTAGCTCATCATAAGGTACTAGCAGTAGTGTTTCTCTCACATTCACTAGAAATCCTCAGCTACGATCAGATGGAGTATGCTTCGTTCCTTACTCAAGCGGCAACTATCTGTTGTATCCCGGTGGTGTTAACCAGTCACAGCTCAGTACGCTCACTCTATCACACCCTCATACGCACTCCTTCACACACTCGCAGTTGCTGCCCTGCTCCACAACCATCTTAATACTGATTCAGCCAATGATGAATCACCATCATTCTCCTCCTATGCAACCAGCAGTGCTGTGCTGAGAGCAACAACAGTGCAGACAGTTGACTTACCAGGAAGACTGCACCAAGTAGCTTGCTCCACAATATCACCATCTTCAAGTAGAGGTATGCTTGTCTACTTCTCACTCACTCGCTCACTCACCCACTCCTCTCTTCCCCCTCTCTCTCTCTTTACATTATAGCAACCGTATGCATTCTTTGTGATCATGACATTGTCTTTCTTGAAATGTCAGTTGGTCATCAAACCCAGCAATTGCTGAGTGTGTTAGCAACACACCACAGCACAACAGCTATCAGTTCCATAGCCGTGTGGTCAGTCTCCCTCTCTCTCTCTCTCTCTCTCTCTCTCTTTTGTTATTCTCAGTCCCTGTAGCCCATACTTGTTCGGTGAAGCAGTGTTTGTCACTGAGGCAGGTGGTGTGCATCACTGGAGTCAAGAAACCGGGTTAGCTCGATTGTTTCATGCTTTGCAAAGTAGCTCACTTCACACACAGAGTGACTTCAGTTGCACAGCTTGGTAATAGCAGCTGGCAGTGTGTGTATGGACCTCATCCTCGCTGTATGATCGTTGCTAGCCAGACATCAGTCGTCATGATAGACTTCATTTTGTCTCCCTCCTCGTCCCACCCTCTCCTCACCTACCCCTCCCTCCATCTCCCCAACGGCAGCATCGTGTCCGCTATTGCTCAGCATCCTAGCAGCCCTTTCTCTGTTTTCATAGCAACCACACACACCATTATTTCAATGGATATACGGCAACCACATGAACCAGTATGAGGCAATAACCTTCATGATTACGCAATCCCACAATATCTTGTATGCAGCTGCTTGTGATGAAGTATGAGACAGAGGGTGTGGTTAATCACTTGACACTATCTACCTGTTCCGCGCTAGACGATGCTGCTATTCTGTTACTAGCTATTTCAACTCATACTCGAGAGACCATTGTATACACCATCTCAGGTGCACCCTCACACACGCTCACCTATCACACACCCTTCTCCTTGACCAGCTAGTGAATCGGACCCTCCACGAGTTCTCTTACCTCCTCATGCCGTGGACTCATACAGGTTAGAGAGAGCCCAGTACTACAGACATGTTTCATTTCCTTGTCTAATGTAGCGACTTTGCTCTCAAGGAGGCTCCCAAGGACAGCAATCTTCACAGACGTCTCAGTCAACCTGTAGCCGGGGCGTGTCTAGCTCCTCTCAGCAGCAACAATGTTGCTTGCTTCCTTCTCTCTGGTCTAGGAGACCTGTTCTTTCAGTGCTGGTGCTACACCATGTCACCTTCCCAACCTCGTACCATTCCACCAGCTTACCAGCTGTGGATACAACAAGCTACTGAACAAGAGAGAGTAAGCAATGTCTGCATTAGCACTCACTGGTACTATCTTTATCAGTCACTCAGAATACAGAGGGATGAGTCATCTGATACTGCTAAACTAGACTGCACACTGTTACACGATTGTGAGCTATTGATACCGAAACTATTTTATCATATTTCTTTATCTAGACGTCACATCTTCACTTAGTGATAGTGGGATGTGTGTGAAATGTGTGAGTGTAAGTTGTGAGGATGGTCTCTTTGCTCACATTGATCCCACGAGTCACCTGACTACACCCCCTCCTCCTCTAAGTGGAGCGACTTGTGAACATCGCTGTACGTTCTGTGGAGAGTGGCAGTGGGCCGTGAAGGAGAGGGAGATAGACGGGAAGGAGTTCGTGGAGCAAATGAGTGAGAAATGTGGAAGAGAAGAGAGTCTCTCCCGGCACGATGAGGTGAAACGACTCTGGGACAAATGGGAAGACGATGGTGGTGAACAAAATGTAAGCAACTTTCTCGATTTACATTTTACCAATGTTATTTTCTCAGTCTCAGATGTCACTATTCGATGACTCGTCAGCAGCAATACCGACCACACCTACAACAGCAGCAAGAGGAGATACAACCTCTCGACAAACTCCTCGTTCTGCCCCCAGACTGAAAATACGCAGAATGGGTTTCTGATTATTGCATTGATATATTCATTAATTTTTATTCGATAGAGGATGAGGATATTAAAATAATTTTTTTGGCAATATCAGTTCTCTTCGTCAGTGGAACAATCGCTTGGTGATCCACTTCTGTAGGTATCAGCCATTGTCTGAATGTCACTAAGCAGCTCAGTAAAGCTGTCCTGATCCAGACATGTGCTGGTATAGCTCGGTGCCAAGCGCACGTTAGTCTTGCTCAATCGCTGCATTAGCTCGAGAGGTAGACCACTCAATCCAGAGTGAGAACTGAGTGAAGTCGCACAGCTGACTGAGAAAGAAGAGACAAATGATGAAATAAGCGAAGAAACAGTCTACCAGTGTTCTCTGTGAGCTTTTCTTGTATAATAGTGTTCGGGAAAGGATTTGAGACAACCAGATGTGAATCAAGAAGAGCGGTGTGACTGAGAAAAAGTAGAAGGGTGGCGAGTGTAGAAGCTGTCAACGTACCACTGTGAAGTGTGTGTGATTTCTTTGAAGTGATCGTCTAATATAGACTGCGCTAGAATTTGGTTTGGCTCAGTACTGCATGGAACAATAGATGTTTTGTGAAGTGGACTAGATGCTATTGGTTCTCACTGGTATCCTCTGCAGCAATGGACAGCACTCCACACGGTGTGAGGAGGAAGGCAATGAGGAGTGAGTGAGGTGAATGAGAGAGGAGATGAGGACAAGTGAGTACTGAGCTGTGATGCTGGAGGGAGATGAACTGGCAGCGCTAGTCCAGCTGAACACAACTGGAACAAAAAGTAAATAAGCAGTAAAATGATCATGCTCACTTTCTTTCCTGTAGCTGTGAGGCTGGCGATGATGGAAGTCATTGTTTCACCAGTTTTCACGCATCGATAAGTGGCGGTACATGTTTCCAGGGTAGCTGCCAGTATAGCAGATGTGTGGTACGGCAAGGACGCCTGTGGGTGTGTGAGGGATGGAGTGGAGTTAGTGATAGTGGGAGGAATGTACCGTGTAGTCGATTGACGGCAGGTGAAGAGGTTGAGCTGGAAACGGCCATAGTGTGGAAGACAGAGAAAGGGGAAGGACAATGGAAGAATGCTCTGCTAGCTTAGTAAGAACTAAAGCAGTATTAAGGACATGGTGTAAGGACAGCTTGGACGTCTGCAGAAAAGTAATAATAGCTATAACAAAGACACTGCATACCACTGGTGTGTCTACTAATGGAGGGGCTGCTGTGACAGTGAAGAGAGTCTTGGAGCCGTACTCATCTTGCAGATGCTCCGCTATGCCTGTAGCTACTGCCCCAAACCCGCCACTGTGCAGGTCTGTAAGGAGCTGAACACCTTGCAAGTGATCACATTCTTCAATAAAGAAGTGCAGTCTGTCCTCCAGCCCTCGATGGAACTATAGAAGACCAAGAGTTCATACTCAACTGGTTTAGTACGTACTCACTTGCTTATCACGCAGCACTTCCAATCCACTTGGAAACACATCAAATCGTTCACTACACATACGAAAATATCAATTTGTGAGAACAAGCTTACTCACTCTAGATGATGGTATATTGGAAGCATCAGGAGAGATCGAGGGTGGAGCTGTTGACTAAGGTAGTCAGACCACACCCTCACAGTGTCCTCAAACTGATACTGTTTGCTGTCAACATCACTCGCCTGCACGTACAGAGATACTACCCACAATCACACACCCACCTACCTCTATCTCTCCTTCATCGATCTTGTCTAGATCTTCCTGGTACTCGCTTTTCTCGAACTTCTTCTCTGCATGCTTGTCAACGTGACCCTCCCTATAGAACCGGCGTCAACCCAGATCAAAGACGTATCAGGCTCACCAAGCAAGTGCTTCATCACGGTCAGGAGGATTGTACAGTATGCCGTCCTGTTTCAAAGTGCGCAGACTGCCTGCACGTAGTGGAGGAAAATTCAATGAAGTTAGTGATTCTTTCAATGCGATGCATGCCTGGTAAGTCAATGGCGATCACACGAGGTGTGTAGGTTTCTTCATTCTATACAGAGAAGTATATTAGGGTGAATAATTAGTGCTCACGTGACCCACGTGTAGAGTGAGTCCCTGTCGAAAAGTGCAGTTGTAGTCAATCTCTTTGCTGCTACCAGCAGCTGTCTCCCGCCATGCCTCGGCTCCCTGCAGGCATACCCGTACACTACAGCTTAATAACAAGACGCTGTACCTGCAGGTTCCACCAATGGCTGCCGATGAAGTTACTAAAGTGACCACATTGAATCGTGAGTACTTCTCTTGTCGACATGCTGATGAAGGCGTGGTCACGACACGTGTCGACCACACCTCTATTACTACTTCACAAAGATGCAGTTCAGATCGGCTCCCAAGAGGTGGGTCATGACCCTAGTGCACTGCATTATTGCTTGTTCCTTCTCCTCTCAGAGGCCCACTGGGCCTAGGAGCAGTGGCCATTACGAAACTACTACTAACACTGTCACAATACTGGGCCTACAATGAACTGCAACACATTTCAATGGCGTTGTTCCTGTTTTTACTCAAAGCAAGGTACTGTTCCATACCCTGGAGAAGTTTACTCGTCATCTTTTGCATTTTTACAGCTCAGCTGGCTTGCTACTGATTTGGCAGAAACCCTTTAGCAGAGGAAAGAAATTAACCCGTAGTCAAGTGAGTCAGCTGTTCCCCACTCACTCTACTTGCTCACTGATCATATCCTTTACTTGTAGTGGATCAAGGTTGCTCAGCTAGCGCTACTGACACTGGTCACCTCAATCATATGGTTGACAGGGCTCAGTATGTGCGGTCCACTACGGTACGTTAGTGACTTTTCTCGTGCATACAACATCCATATTTGCTGCATAAAAATTTTCTTCTAGACGACTAATATTATGGTGTAGCTCCAAAATAATGTAACCGTTATGCAAAATATGTGCATAAAATTTTTATGTTCTCGATATTTTCTCTCTATCTCTCTTAGCACTGTTCTTGTTTGGGAGCACAGTAGCGTTGCATTGCTGGCAGTAATCAATACTATATTAGCTTGCGGCAGCCATCCAAAGGTATGTGAGAAGGCCTGTGTGTGTCATGTATGATGCTCCTTCCCTAGAGTCGTGGTGCTGCTTTATTTATATTAGGAATCACAGCTTTACTGTTATTTGACAATGATCAATTTTTACCACCCTCTGATCACCGTATCCTCCCTCTCACTCTCGCTCTCTCTCCCTCTCTCCCTCCCTCTCCCCCTCTCCCTCCCTCTCTATCTCCCTCCCTCTCTATCTCCCTCTCTCCCTCCCTCTCTCCCTCTCTCCCTCTCTCCCTCCCTCCCCCCTCTCTCTCTCTCTCTCTCTCTCTCTCTCTCCCTCCCCCCCTCTCTCTCTCTCTCTCTCCCTCTCTCTCTCTCTCCCTCTCCCTCTCTCTCTCTCCCTCTCTATTTCATGTTTCCATAACTCTCCTCTCTGTCAGCTGAGGGCAGTCACACCGGTGCCGTGATGCATTATCTATTTTATCTTTTTACATTTCTTGGTGTTCCAGACCACAAGGTAAGCAATGGATGTGACTGCTGCTAGCATGTGTTGGATGTTGCAGAGTGGGTTAGTATTGCTAATGGTTGGTGTCATGATGCTTGTTGCTCAGAGACGAACACACAGGAAACTAGCCGTTGACCTTGGAGGTGAGTTGGAACAGGTATTACTTTGTATCTGTTCACTCCGCTGTAGGCTCGAAGAGACTGCAGGCATTAGTGACAGCGGTTCAGTCTGTTCTCCTTATCCCGTGGGTCGTGCTTCACTTTGGTAGCTCACTGACTACTACAGCTGTCTCTTCTTACCATCCCTGGTCCTCTTCACTATCCTGCATTGCTGTGATCAGTATTCTGTTGGTAGCCGAGTTCTATATCGACTCAGCCGTCACCCAACACGAGGAATCTGCCTCTGTAGCTCTAACAAGCTCCGTCACTGCCTTCATCACTGCCCTCACATTCTCGCTTACACTGAAATACCTCTATCCAACCGACCATCATCATTCACCTTCAGTGGGTGTGGTCCTAGCAACTGGACTCCTCCTACTGAGTACAATCACACTCACCAGACCTGTCCGTCAGTCTCACGGACTGCTTGTCGGCTACTCAACCTCTGGTCTACCTCTCTACGCCTCTCAGCAACCCCCTCCATCTCTCCTGGACAGACTCACACCTCTCTTCACCAAAATCATCGAAAACAAAGACTCACGAAGAATATTTTATTTTCTTGTTATAAATCTGGTCAGGTTTATGGTAGTGTAACTTCCGTAAATCATTATTTGTCCAATAGGCATTCACTGGTGTTGAAATGACATACGGTGTATGGACCAACAGCCTCGGGCTCATATCAGATGGTTTTCACATGCTGTTTGACTGCACAGCTCTCATTGTTGGTCTGTACGCAGCTGTTCTCAGTCACTGGAAACCAACCAGACTGTACTCATTTGGTTACAGCAAGGTCGAGACGTTGTCCGGGTTTGTCAATGGGCTGTTTCTTATTGTGATTGCTATATTTGTGCTGACGGAAGCTCTTGAGAGATTACTGGAGCCGCCACAGATCAGCACAGATAGACTGCTGGTGAGCTCTACCACATCATGGTGTCATTCTCACTACTATCTGTCCAGGTTGTTTCAGTAGCTGGTTTCTTTGTCAATCTTATTGGAATTGCAGTGTTCAGCCACACCCATCATGGTCATAGTCATGGTCACGGTCACGCCCACCACGGTCACGGTCACAATAGCAATATTAAAGGTGATGACTATAATGTGGTTTAGACTCATGACGATGGTTGTATAGGACTGTTTCTTCATGTGTTGGCGGACACTTTGGGCAGTGTTGGAGTGATCATCTCGTCTCTACTGGTTGAGCACTTTGGCTGGTTTATAGCTGATCCAATCTGTTCTCTGTTCATATCTGTTCTCATTGTCATATCTGTTATTCCTCTGCTCAAGGAGACAGCATCAGCTCTGCTCCTCTCTAGTCCTGATAATGAATTCCTTCAACACGTCCTACAGAAGGTAATGTCATGACCAGCTAGGTCTATACTGTTCCCTGACCATCTACAGCTGCCTCTTCTTGATGGTGTGCTGTCACATAGTGACGTACATATCTGGCAGAATGGAGCGGCAATGACAGGCACATTACATGTTCATGTTGCTCCATCTGTCAATGAACAGAAAGTGGCTCATATGATCTCGCAGCTGCTCAGAGAACACGGCATTACTCTTGTTGCAGTGCAAGTGAGTCTGCGTCAATGCCTCGATCCTCAAATGATGCTCTTCTTGCTTTGCAGGTTGAAAAGGAGCCTTTTGCTAGTAGTGGTCAAACGGTGTCATATATTAGGCAGTACCAGCAGAACACACCCCCTCAAGTATATGTTGATGTGGGACCACAAGCAGGAGAAGTGAAAACTGTTTGATGCAACTGGATTTTTATGCTTTACATTACTGTAGCGTAACGGTTACGTAACGATGATGTAGGCGTGGCATAAATTATCTGAGCTCCATGGCTGAAGTGCCCTACAATCAAATTCTGATTCTCCTGGTGTACAGACTTGCCTTATCGGCAGCTGCTCCGGTGTATTTGCTTGAGAAATACAGTGAAGAGGAGCTGTTCTTTGATACGAGACAGACTAACGTGACCACACCGCCACCCACCGGTCTGCAGGCATGCGCGACGACGTTCTGTCCTGAAGCAATCGCTAATGTTACAGCTGTGAGCGTTGTTGTGATCTTCCTGACGGTGTTGGCGTGCAGTCTGTGGCACTACCAGGTACAGCAGGTTCGACTCAGTAGGATCAGACAAGCTCTGGAGAGAAATAGAGCCCTAGACAGACACTTGGCAAGTAAAGCTCAGAAACAAGAAGAAATGACAGTAACAACGCCATCTTCCAGTGCAGCTACAGAATCAAGTCACCAATCAGAACCTCCCAATACCAATACACAAGTAGAGATACATACAGTATAGAGAAAAAATTGTTACCATTCTACATATCAAAACAAGCAGAATAGTGGTGTTAGGTCATCTATTTTTAAATGCAATTACAAATTGAATCTATCCTACAGTTCTATATGAGGGTGTTCGCCAGGTGCAGACGGGTCCTTACATGAAGCTGGGGTCGCAAACTCCATAGCGTACTCACAGCGATCTGGTTCACCGGCAGATAGAATAGCCTCCTCGGCTCCACACACCATTCGCACGGTCATAGATCGATTTGGACCATTCCAGCACTTTTCACCTCCAGTGTACTTCATGACAGAGTTGTCCTCTCCATCCCACGACTCCCAGTTACCCAGAGTAGTCTCCCTGCCTCCTGACTTGCTGCGTTGTGTCACCTGCTTGTACATACACAGTTTGTAGACATACTCTCTGTCTGTATATTCAAAGCATTGTTCATACAGCGGACTAAACTGATCATCAGCACCAAAATTCGTGCCAAGATAGCGATCGATTTCTGCAATCTTTCCATCTACGTCGCGCTTGCGCGATTCAGCCTCTTCTAGTTTCTGTTGAGCTTTATCAGCCACCTCAATCAGTGCTTTAGTAGCGTCGTCATATTCAGGCATTGGTTCCTCCGGCTCTCCATCTCTCACATCAGCTGTCAGGTCATCGTAATCTTCGTCTTCATCATCTTTGTCGTCTTCTTCTTGGTCGTCTCCCTCACCACCGGTGTCAGGTGAACTAGGTTCTGGGGCTGGTACCACAAAGCATTTGTTTCCAATAATGTCCCACACATACTCTTTGAAGTCTTCAAAAGACACAGCATCCTTGTTGTCCAGATATTGCCGTGCCTCTTCTTCCCCTACCACTCCATCACTATCATTATCTAACTGTGAGTGAGCTCTCAATTCTTGCTGGGTCACCGACCCGTCGCCATTGTCATCGAGTTTATCAAAGCAGAGTCGAGCCTTGGCTTCAGCCTGTGCTGCCTTCTTCTCTTCCTTTACTTTCTCCCATTGCTCCTTATGTGCCTCCTTTGCTTTGTTAGCAGGTTCATCAACTTCTTCTTTATCCTGCCGTAGAGCATCCACCTCAGTCTCTAGCAACCCATGATCAGTGCGAAGCCTAACTAACTCCTCCTCCTTCTCTTTACGCTTCTCTGTTCCTCTCTGGACATATTCCTGCCTCTTCTGGAATCCTTCCTGCTGCTTTCGCCTTTCCCTGTTTCGTTCTTCAGCAGCTTGTCGTCCTATCTCTTCACAGGTGTTATGGCACTGTGTCTCTGTGCCCCACTCATCAGACCCATCACAGCAGTCACAGATACCATCATTCACTCGAGAGGAGAGCAAATTGTACGGTGCGTGACCCTTGTTAGGGCAATGAAAGAACCCGTTAGGGCATGCAGCCGTGCCCGGCTCATCACTAGAATCGCTACAATCACAATAGTCGTCATTGATGTACTCGAATGGGATGGTTGCAGAGCCGTCGAGACAAGTGAAATCTTTTCCTGGGACGTAGAAGCTCTGTCGTTCTAGTGGTACCCCTCTGACCCATTCACTCCAGACAGGAAGAATAGCCGCCCCCAGTAGACACAGAAGTACGTGTAGTCCGACCGCCATTGCTCAACGTGTGGTAAAGAAAATATTAACCCGTTATTCCCTTCAGAGGTGTGGTTATGGAGGCAGAAGAAAGATGGTTGACTGGAGAACAGGTAATAGAAGATCTAGCAACGGCTGGAGAAGATGACGTAGTGTTTAAGAACGCCCAGAAGCAAGAAGGTAACTCGTGTCAGCTCTTGTCTAAGTTTTCAACTGCCTATCACACAGGGGAGGAGTCAGCTGAATTGATAGAGAAGTGTACCAAGTTCATACAATCTTACTGTCACCTTCAGGAGGTGGAGCAAACCAAGACACTGCAGGATCTGCGAGACCAGATCGACAGGCTAATCAGTGACCTACGAACCCAAGTGACCGCTAGCAGCAATAATGATTAATGCGAGAAATAATGAGTGTGTAATACAGAAAGTGTCACAATCTCTCTTTATGTATGGCGAGCCCGATTGAATGCAACTCCTCTTCAACTTGAGACTGCTCTGTCTGCAATAGTTGACGAAGCTGGGCACGTCGTACCTAACGAACAGATTTGCATGAACTACCTATTACTGTATCATTAGCTCACTTCTAATAGAGCCTTGTTGGCTAGACGTATCTCCTCTTTGATTGCAGTATGCTTTTGCTTTAAGCTCTTGTGACTGGACTATGGTGGGTGGGGCTGAGATGTGATGTGCTAGATTATGCTTGCATACCTCGTGCAGTGACTCCGACCAGCTTGCGTACATGTTAGCCTTCATATCACTGCAATAAGAGAGGAGATGGCGCTATGGTTATTTCTGAGTTGCTTACTTCTTCAATGTCTGCTCCTGAACGCTGATCTTCTCGTCTTCCTGAGGAACGAAGTTGCACACAGTGCAGTTACTGCGCGTACTAATAGCTTACTGCTAGGCGCTGGAGTTGCTGAGTGTGCGCCTTGCTAATATGAGGGTTGTTTCCGGGCTGCACCCGAACGCCTAACGTAGACATAGCCATTGCTGCAGGCTTGTTCCTAGATCCTATCGCTATGGTAACTAACCACGCCCTTCACACTAACGGCGCGAAAATTTGAATATGGATTAAATACTATTGCAAGGAAATGAAGTATTGATGGTCAAACACACTGTTTCCTAAAGTACAGCAGGTCTTCACAGGGTCAAATCCTAGCTTTTTACTCTCCACAGGTGACACTGATGTAAGGTCATCTTTCTGAGAGAGCAGTGCATCCTGAAGAGTGGATCGGAACACTTCACATCAGAATACATTACTATTACTTTATTGGTGGTAATCCAGTGTAGTATAGTCTTCATTGCTTGTCCTCCTACACACATTAACACATACAATGAACACACAGTACTGTGACTGTGGTACCTTGTTCATCCGACAAGATCACTTCAGCTGCAGTGGAGTGGAGTACGGTCATCACATCATCACTCCACACCTCTGCATGGTCAACAGAATCACTACTCATCACTGAAAACAACTCAGTGAGCTTCTTCTGTACTCCATCACTTTGTATACATTGATATAGAACAGGATAATCACTCAGCCGTCCCTCTGAGTGAGACAAAATGAATTCTCTCTCGCACATTCGTAAACCTACCACCAAACAGTGCGTTCAGTAGTCGATAAAACACATTCCACCATTGGCTAACACTAGGATCGACTCTCTCACTCAACCAGTCTGGTAAGCTCACAGCAGCACTCAATATGTCTCCTAGCAACTGTACACAAAGTAAATACCGGACCGGTGAGTTGTTAAGGAGCTTGACTACAGTATTGCCCTACCTGTGAACTAGATCTTTCTTTCAACAATCCTGTATGGATACATAAAGGTGTACAACAGTACCAATGATCTCACTCACCAGATGCTAATAATGCTAAGATGGGCTGATCTAGCTGTCGCTGCATAGTAGTGTACAGCCGGCTGAGTAGCTCTGTCAGTAATGGTGTTACCAATATAGTTAAATCACTGTCTGAAGACCCATGCGCGACATGATGTATCATAGCTACAGTGAACTGCACAGCAGTGTCCAGTACTGGTCTGCAGCGAGCAATGAAAATTATCAGTGATGAAGAATGAGCTGCTAACCTCAGCAATACCTTCCCAACCATTTCTCTCATCCAAGATAGAGCCTCGGTGTGATTTGAGCCTGGTATATGAAGCAGCTGCCCTTGTTGTGTATTTGGTTCAACACAATAGCTCTTACCGTCTCTAGTGAGCACGTTAGCAAGAGCGCCAGGACTATGGTGACAGTGACACAACACCGAAGCACAAACAGGTAACAGGCCTTGATGACATAACGTCACCGCTAGCTGATGATCTTTCTCTAAGAGGAGCTGAAAAGAAAATCACTCTTTTCATCCAAAGCTGTGACTCTTACCTCCACTAATAATCCCCATTGTGCATCTGGGAATAAAACAAGTGAAGATACTTTGCTGCTTGGTGCTAGTCCAATACGGTCCCAGTCCACAAACTGCTGCCAGTGGGTGACTCCCTTGGCTGATGAGAGAGCCTGAGCTAGCAAGCAGCATTTCTTATTGATGAGACAGAATTCAGGAGAAGGGTCATTGAGGGAAAAAAGATGCGGCAGAAGAGACCCCACAATTGCAAGAATGGCAGCTATGTCACCTCTACATACAAGAGATTCTGAATCATCATCACAATGGAAGCTTACTAACCTGTACTGCTTCATACGAGCAGAAGCTGGTTGTAGATGAGGATAATAGTCAGCCATTGCTGTGAGCGAGTGTAACAAGACCGAGCTAGTAATTCGGGTGATGTAATCACAGGGGGTGTGGTTAGTGAGATCGCACAGGAGAGCCTTCATGTGAAGGTGCCATGCTTGCACAGTGTAGGACACTCTCTCGCCCTAGATTGGAAAGTGTCCCTATCTACATATTGCCTGTTGTTCTTACCTCACAGAATGGTCTAGTTCTCTGCCAGTCATAGCTGTCATTATCGTGCAGTAAAGAAATAGAGCAAAGCTGTTGATGATAGGAGATGGTACGCTCAACAACAGCTTCACACTGTTGCTCAACCCAGCGACACACTTGACCAAGCTCAACCCTACTGGGTGACTAATACATGCTACTAGGTAACTAAATGACTCACATCGATTGATGACGAGTGTGCAGCTCGCTCAGTCTCATGCACAAGTGATCCAATGAGTTTATAATAAGATACCAGCTCATGATAGGAGCACTGCGTGGTACTTTAGACGCCGTCTGCAGCACAAAGAGAGTGATGGATCAATGAGAGGATACCAACCTGCATGATTCTACCAGAATAGGTTTGTATACCCAATAACATAGAGTGCAGCAAGTTAGGTAGACTCAGACCAGTGGAGTGCACTCTCAGAGTAACATTCAATACATCAGCAAGCCAACCACTGCCCTGTACAATAACTACAGCTTACAGTGACAAGAGCACCTATTCATCCACTCACCAATAGCAGTTGAACTGGAGCACTATCTGAAAGAAAAACATAAATTCATGGAATCAAGTGTTGTGCATCTAGAATAATTAATCTTGACTCTATAACCAGAGATTTTATTACTCCAAACGTTTTCGACTGCTTTGCAGCAGTGAATTACTATCAACAAAAACTACTTATTTTAAAGTCACACTAAGCACCTGTAGTTTTTGTTGATAGTAATCCACTGCTATAAAGCAGTCAAAACGTTTGGAGTAATAAAATCTCTGGTTAGAGTCAAGATATATCTCTAGATAATAATTATGTCAACCCCTAACTACTCATCAGGTCTCTACAAAGTATAGTGTACCGTGATTATAGAAAGCAACAAGTCGCTGTTCATCGTTCTTGCAGAGCTCGTCAACTAGTGAAGTGAATGTCTGGCAGGCACTCTCCATTTCTGCCTCTAATAAAGGCTTTAGCATGTGAGTACACTTCACAGCACCGGCTGTGCTGGGCTGGTCAGGCAATGTCTTTGCAAAATAGTTGCTCATTTCGCAGCAGCTAGCAGCAGTTTCCAAGAGCTGGTGCGTCCTCACCCACACTGCCGGCTGCTCCTTGATTGTAGACACTACCATCTTGATGCTGTCCCTCCAGAGGGTGACCAAACATTTGGGACCATTCTGCAACTCCGCCCCTACGTGTAGCGCAGCCTGATAGCGTTCTAACAAGACTGCCAAGTTCTCGGACAGTGCTTTAACGTTTTCTATGACCTTGTCAGTGGACGCTCTTGAGCTGGAAATAATCGGAGAAGTGAGTTTTACTGAACAGCTGGTGACCACGTGTTCCAGGACGGTAGCAGTTGGCAGACATTTTTCTGTCGTTGAGACCAGTACAAGCGCTTTCAAGTATGCTATTAACAATGGATCAGTCAGTTGACTGTTGCTAAATCGCGGCAACACTTGCAGTAAACCGGCGAGAGACCTCCCCTCCATCACGACCAGTCAAAGTGAGTCTGAGCGAGCACAAACTTATACTAATAATAATAATTCAAACTTCAACTACTACAGTTAATTATTAAGTTTAATGTAAGTTCACTCATTAGCAGTTAGGATCACATTCCACCTGGTCCCATTCCTGGCCTCATTCCATCTGGTCCCATTCCTGGCCTCATTCCACCCGGTCCCATTGATGGTGTTTCTGGTCGCATTCCACCCGGTCCCATTGATGGTGTTTCTGGTCGCATTCCACCTGGTCCCATTGATGGCGGTTCTGGTCGCATTCCCGATCCTGATCCTAATGGTGGTTCTGGTCGCATTCCTGGTGGTCTCATACCATCAGGACGCTGCGGTGGGGGGCAACGATCAAACTCCCTAGCATCAGTACTATTTTCTCCAGCATCTCGATTACGTTCATCTCTCTCTCTTTCACGTCTCATCATCTCTTCCTCAGCTTCACGCCTTCTTCGTCTCTCTTCTTCTCCTTCTCGTTCACGTCTTCTTTGTCGTTCTTCCTCTCCTTCTCGGTCACTCCTCATTTGCTGTTCTTCTCGATTACGTCTTCTTTCTTCCATGTCTTCATTGCGTTGACAGCTGCCTTCACGATCCCTTCCATCAAAGCGGTCCCTTCCATCAAAGCGGTCCCTTCCATCAAAGCGGTCCCTTCCGTCAAAGCGGTCCCTTCCATCAACGCGGTCCCTTCCATCAAAGCGGTCCCTTCCATCAAAGCGGTTCCTTCCATCACAGCGATCTCTTCCATCAAAGCGATCCCTTTCATCAAAGCGATCCCTTTCATCAAAGCGACGACCCCTTCTATCTCTTCCATCGAAGCGATCCCTTTCATCAAAGCGGCCCCTTCCGTCTCTTTCACAGCGATCATCATTACGATTTCTTCTGTTGAAACCCATTCCATCTCTTCCATCAAAGCTACCATCAGAGCGATTACCACCACGACGTTCTTGAAAGTAACTGCGACAAGACTCCTCTTCATGTGGCATTCTTCCAGAACATTGCTGTTGTGACAATAGCCTCTCTCCATCAGCACTATAACAAGCCACTTGCCGTCTTCTTGTGCACTAAAAACAAAATAAAAAAGTATTACAAAAGTGTGGTATTATTCTCTTACTCTGGACCATTCTCCTGCATACCATTGACCTGGTTCTGTGTAGTGGGAACAATGCTCAATGCAAGTCAGTCACTGTAAATAGTACATTGCTCACCATTGAGTACTACCATTCCTCGATCCTGTCCAGCTCTGTTGTTTGTGCGACAGACATATCGTCCATAGTGGTTAGCTGAGAAGTTTCTAATAGAGAGAATGAGTGAAATTCCATTGTCTGTTGTCATATTTCTTATCGTTACTCCACGACAGCAGGTACCAGGACGAACACGAACCAGTCTTCCTTCACGCTGCCTAAACCAACCAACTCGAGGATGTTCAACTCCATACACTGGACAATGAAGTTCAACATTACTGGACACATCAACAGTTACTGGTTCACGGCTACGACCAGCTCCTAGCCGCATCATTCCTCTTTCTGATCTTGGCAATTCACCGTGCCTGTCAATTCTAGCAGGCTCTAAAAATATAACATCAAAAATGATGCATTATATTAATTTCATCGACCTTACCAAAAACTCGAACATTGACGGTTTCTCGTCTGACACCACATTCATTGCTGGAAGAGCATGTGTATCTTCCGTTGATAGATGATCGAGGACAGTTGTTGACCACGAATGCTGCTGGTGCTGGGCCAGAAGGAGTCATGATAACTGGATCACTTCCATGACTAGAACTACAGTGATACAGGAGTGTCTCTCCTGTAAATGGACAGGTGTCCACCATTTGAGCAGGACAGCGAAGTCTTGAGCAGCTGTCGTTGGCTCCCATTACATTCACATTAAAGCGAATGAAAGGTGTTGCTGTAGAGATATCAAGAGATCATTAGATCTGAATACTAGAAATGCTATAATAACAGTAGACTCATACTACTCTAGCTGACATACTCAGTGTGTAATGGCATTTAATTTATGCACTTTTCATATGGCTCTCCTATGACTCGTAGTGTACTAGCTAGTAACTTGTAAGGGTAGTACAATACTTGCTAACTATAACGCGATTCATACATTTTTATTGCAAACTTGCAAAATGTTTCCCATGCAAAATAGCTAGTAAATAGAATTATTTCCAGCCATTGTCGCATGTGCAAAGGGCGTAATACATTTTGCAAGATTCACAGTATACGTCAATAATTATCTAGCTAGCTAACAATCTAGTACTAGTTTTACTCGCTCAATTTCTAGAGTAGGTTACTGCGCATGCGCATTATAGGCGCAAAAAGATAGCGCGCCGCAGCTCAAAAATTTATCTCAGGCTCACTTTTAATAGTAGTTGATACGTTGTCATGTTGTCCAGCACTGTTGTGCACAAAGCAGGTGTATATACCAGGAATCCTTCTTTGCACAAAATGAAGCTCGGTTCCACGAGCTTCGACACTGAAATGCTCGTTGTCGTCCGAGATATGCTCGCCGTTGCGAAACCAAGCAGTGTACACTCGGGATTCGCTTCCACTTCCGCTACCACTACCACTACCGCTACTTTCGCCTACTGTTCGACACAGAAGTACTAGCCGACTACGCTCTGTTTCTTCGATGCAGAATTCGCTCCCAACTTTGCATATTTCTAGCACATTGTCGTCATATCTTCTCGAGCGGCATTCCTCGTCTGGCGATCCAACATCAATTACTGGTCGTTCACCAGACTCCGGCTGCGTTGGAAGTTCGGGACGTTGAGTTCCCGGACGAGGCGTTGACGGAGGGCGAGGAAGTACGGTTGGCATTATTTCTGGTGATCGAGAAGATGGCCGGGGTGATCGAGAAGATGGCTGGGGTGATCGAGAAGATGGCCGGGGTGCTCGACTACCATCTGGTCTGCCTACTGGAAATAGAAAGAGTATTTAGTAGTATGTGCGCGTGCGTGAATTAACTCGCTTGACCTTGGGGCTGCGCTACTGCTACGCACAGAAGAATGGCTCCAAAAACCACTAAACAGAAAGTAGTCTGCATTGCCTCTTGCTTTTTCTCTGGCTGGTACTAGTGGCAGTGATGCTGGCTATTTTATGCAACTTGCAGTCACTCCGGCTAAACGACCGGCCAGGCGCAAATTTGCGTATCTTAGTTCTTGAATTATCATAACGAATAACAAAGATCTAAAGGTATTCTGGAACTAAGAGTGTCTGGTGCTATTATGCATCGTAGTAATAGCCCATAACTCGCTTGGTTATAGATTATGCCGATTCTTAATCGGCAAGCAACAAGGCGAACAGCAAGACGATAATACTGAATTGACGAGATGTCAGATCCCAGAGTCTCTTTGGGTCTGTTTACGGTGAGTCATATCACTCGCGCATTCTACACGTGATATTCTATCCGCACAGACGCTGCTCGCCCTAGTGTGGTGTGCAGGCGCTCAAGTTCAAATCGATCCTACTGTAATCTTCACTCCTGGTCAGTTGTCAATATAGACTGCTGCTGGAGATGGTTATACATTGTATTTATACAGATGCACCAGTTAACGTCGTGTTGAATTTCGACAACTATACTCGTATTCTAGTGCGCGAAGGAGCAAGAGTGGCATTGAACTGCTCCATTGTTAGGGACCGATTTATTGCAAGCCAAGAAGAAATTGATCCGTCAAGAGTCACTGTGCGATGGCTGTTCAGGACAGAATTGCCTCAGAGGACTATACAACAAGTTACAGGTGTTGTAATGGATGGGGATGATGAAGGAAGGTGACCCTCAATGCACAGTAATTTCATCAGGTGGTTGAAAATAACTAATGCTTCTTGCACATGCAGAATAAGGCTCCAAGGAGAGTTCAATGAGATTCTCAATATCACTTATATTCGTCTGCCAAGATTAGCCTTGGATGGAACAACCGGTGAATATAGTTGCGAGGTTTGTCAGGATGAAGCGCAGTGTGTGAACTCAACAATTCCTGTTCTTGGGAGAAGTTAGTAACTGCAAAACATAATAGAAATTATTTCTCATTCTTCGTTTGTAGACCATCCACCAGATATTGATGACGGTAGACCAGATCAATCGTGCAGTGTTATTCCGTTTTTCCAACTAACTAGTTGTAATGTTGGCACTAACTATTGTATTGATCCAGATGATCAGAATATCATTCAACTACTGTGCTTCCATAACGCATCAGCACAGCCTACTCCCTTTCCTCGAATAGGAGTGTGGTTTATCAACGGAGAGCAAGTGTCTTCATTGGATGGGTCTAAGTTACCTGGTGTGACCAACGCCATTTCTCTAGCTGATGGAGGGAGAAGACTATCGATAAATGATGCTGAAAATGCCCCAAGAGGAAACTACACGTGTCAGCTCACCAACATAGCCGGAAGTGACTCAGCCACTACCATTATCAATGAGTGCGGAAAAAGTTAGCTAAAACAATGCGTGCCTGTACGCTGCAGTAAATTTCAATCATAATTTCTTGCAGATCCTCCTGATATTCGTGATGGAGAACCTGACGGAACATGCATCATAAATCCTATGCTTAGGATTACCACTTGTGACATCGGAACTGACTTTTCCATTAATCCAGATGACCGTCTAAGAAGCCTACGTCTCCAGTGCCAGCAGAATGCCTCGGCTCCTCCTACACCTGAACCTCTAACTGGAGTCTGGTTCCTCAACGGAGAGCAAATTTCGTCTCGCGAAGATGGGTCAAAGCTACCAGGTGTGACAAACGCTGTAGCTATTGATGACCAGGGCAAGGGGTTGAGGATAATTGACTTTGAGAATGCACCTAGAGGGAACTACACGTGTCAACTTATGAATTCTATTGGAGCAGACACAGCCACTACTATAATCTCTGATCGCATCAGTAAGTTCTCATTGAACAAAGAAAATGTCATTTTGAAATAAAACGGTTGTAAGTTAGTTCCAATCGTTGTACAAACTAGTTGTAAAATATTGCACTTTGTAATAAGTTTTCAAAGCATTTTTTCACTACAGTACCTGGAGAACCACCTGAAATTATCACTGATCCTTTGTCACCTGAAGGGATAGTCACTATCGGTAACTCAGCTTGCTTTAATGAAAGCATTCTCGTCAACTGTTCTCTTCGTGCCGGGACAAGACCCGTCATGTACGAGTGGACCAGAGATGGAGAAACTATTCCAGCACCTTCTCCTGCTCATCTACTACGTGTCAACAGACCAGGGAACTACTCTTGCGCTGTAATGAATTCATTTGGTCAAGACACTGCTTCATCAGTTGTAAGAGGTGAGATAGCCAAAATGAGCTGGACCTGTAATAACTGTCTTTTGAATAATTATGAAGGTCATCCAGTTGTGGATCTCATCACAACTGTAATCGGTGCTCGTAATGGAGGTGGTTGTGATCGTCTTAATCCCAGACCAAGAGGCGTAGACATCTGCCCCTTTGCATGGGAGACGGTCACATTCATCTGTCGACACGATGCTGATCGGTTGTCTTCACTCCCGTCTATTCTAACACCTTACGGACCAGGCCCGAGTCAGTTCTACCTCAACAACTGCTCTGGTGTATTAGATGGTCATTATTCATGCTCTTCATCAAACGAGTGCGGAACAGCTTCGCGCTCAGTACGACTACAAGTATTCTGTGAGTGCTTATTAGATAGACATAGCATTTTGATAAATAATTCTGTAGACCCTGCTAAGATTGATCGACATGTTGAAGTACCAGAATCTGCACCTAATGTCACCCACATTGGAGCAGGACAAATCAGAGAACCTGTGCGCCTGTTTGCTGGAGGACACGCCGTGTTGTATTGTCCTTCATCAGGAGCTGAGCAGCCACAAACAAGATGGTTCAGAAGAGGAAGCAATAACACACTAATACCAGTTTCAAACACAAATCACACGATTCTAAACACCACAACCATTCAATCAGTGACTACTCTTGTTTTATCACTTCCCAGTCTTCGTCAAAAAGATTTCGGAGAGTACTTGTGCATTGTTCACAACCGAGCTGGCAGGGATGAAGCCAGAGTCATTTTGAGAGGTAAAAGATGATCCTCATTCTTCAATAATAATTATAATTGTTTTGTATTTTCAGAGATCGGTGTTTGGCACACAGATGAGTGGTCAATGGTAAGAACTGATGCGTCACTATTACTATTGTTGCTGTTTCTGCAGTGTGCTCACAGAAGAAGAGTGACCTGTATTGGTACTGCTAGTGGACAACAGTTGAATGGTGAAGAGGCTTGCTCTGATGTTCGACCTGCTAGAGTTTCGCAATGCACATTTTAAACAAAGTCCGTTGTCGCGACAGTGTGTGTGTGTATAGCTGTACTGCTGAGTGATCCCATTCAAATTTCTTATACAAAATCAAAATGTGCTGATTTAGTCAAAGTCTAGGAAGTACCCTAAACATCACACCAACTGAACATTGAATAGTCTCACACAAAGTGAAGTTTTTACTGGAAAGATAGTGGATGCTTAGGTTCCTCCACAAGTCCAGCAACAGACTTGCTTGAAGGCATCCATATTACAAAAAGGACTGCCTGATATTAATCGGCACCAGCTGGCGTACCTATCAGTTATACAGCCTGCGCAGGAGAAGAGCATTCGATTAAACCTAGCTTGCTACTGAATCAATAGCAGCTTACAGTCACGGGTGTTGCAGAGTTGAAATGATTTGGGTCGAACAATGTGAACACACTGTCCATCGTCTACAATAGTAGTAGTCCGAGGGATTATACAATCCACAGGTCGTGTACGGCTTCCAGTACCACACTGTCGAGTACACTATAGCAGCAGAAACAGTGATTGCATATAAATAGTATTTCTTACCTGTGTCCAATCCCCGTGACGCCAAACTGGAGACAGGAAACACGGTCCTCGCGTATCGCATGTAGCTGTCTGAGCAGGCTTAGGAGGTGAGCAACTCAAGTCAGAGAGTACTCTTCTGGCATTGTCTTTGCAGACCACTGTTCTGTTGCGTGTACCACGATGGCAATCTGGAGTGCACTATAGCAAAAAAATGAAAACAACACGATAAGAAAAAAAAAACATACTGTAGACCAGGTTCCTAAGCACCACTCGTTTCGTGGAGGTTCTGTATAAAATAAAACACACTCTTTCATTAGTTCATACAATAATCTACCTCGTACTATAACATCTTGACGATCAGTTCCATCAGCATTCATTGTTACGCAAGTGTAGGTGATTTGGTCGGATGCAGAGATGTTAGTAATGGTCAAAGTTAAGAAAATCTGGCCATTCACGTTCCTGCTGCCAACAACAATGCGAGGAGGCATAGACACCACCGCCACTCTGTTGATCTCCCATCTCGTCGTGGGAAGATCAACTCCAGTTGTGGGGCAAAACAATGTTACATTCCCCCCGACAGGTACACCAACAGGACCTCTACCAGCACCTCCTGGAATGGACCCAGAAATGTCAGGTGGAGGCAAAGGAACATCAACGTCTACTTGAGCTGGTTCTACAGAATGATCGACACCATAAATAATGTGCATAATTACTCACACTTTACAGGGCTAAAATAAAATATGCATGCAACTTCTAGTTGCAGTGTATATAGTAAGTGCAAGCATTGCAGTACTTACCAAATGCTTGGACAGTGAGATCACTAGAAGCCATGCCACAGCTGGTAGCAGCCGAACATGAATAACGTCCGTCATTAGCTGTTCCAAAAGGATCGATGAAACTTTGTGAAAATGGAGCACCATTGTATGCGATCTGTGTCGGCAATCCTTGATCTGAAGTGCATCGAAAGTCAACTCTAGCAAAGCGGGGGCACCGATCAATGTTCGCAGGCTGAGGGTTCAGTCGGCTGCAGTTAATGGGTGCATTGGATGTGATCTGAAAATTGACTGAAGCAGGCGTAACTGGGCAACAAAGTGAGAAAAAGATTATTACATTAGCGGATAACTCAATAAATGCATACCTTGTATCTGTGATGTGGCGGAATCACTGTCAAAACGATTACTCACCATACACCTATACATCCCAGCCTGTGAAACCGTCAGTGAAGTCGGAGGAGTAGGATTGGTGATAAGAATACCGTCTCTTCTCCATTCGTATGTGAGAGGTGTACTCCCAGAGAGAGTGTTGCAGTTAATACGTACATTGCCATTGGCTGGTATACACGCTTTGTCACCAATTCGAATATTATTTTCAGGAGCAGGACCTGTAGGGGGGCCTGGTGTAGGGGTAGCCTCATCGATCACAGGTGGAGAGCCTAGAGACAATAGTACTCAAACTATAAAGTATAGCATGAGCACAGCTTACCAGCAGGCATCAGCGTAATATCTTCAGTATCCATGCCGACTACATTGGTTGCTGTGCAGACATATTCAGCGAAGTCGGCTCCTTGTACATTGGTCAATGTGAGCAATGCAGCTGGTAGCACTCCAACCATGGTAGCAGTGACAGAAGCAGGATCAACAGCTACCAAGTTACCTCCAACCCTCCTCTGCCAAGTTATCATTGCAGGTGGTCGACCAGTGGATGGGCAGAACAGCCGCACAGTGCTACCTGATGGAGTGGTTATATTCATTCGACCAGCACCTCCGGTAATGGTGTTTGGTTGTGTTGGTAGAGCAATGTTCATATCAATCATTGGTGGATCTGAGAAGACCAGGAGGTTAGAATATGAACCACACAGGGTTATAGTTTACTTACCAAACACTTGTACATCGATTGTCATGGTAGTTCCACACTGACCAGCGCTGGAAGAACATCGGAACATTCCATCGGATGTTGGCTGTACAATGGTCATTGAACCTGTAGTTACTTGCATGCTAGCAGGGTCAGTAATCTGGGGAGTTGTCGCCTCAGGGGCTCCACCATCAGGAGTACACGTGAACGTGAGTGTCTCGCCAATAAGGACACATATATCAGGATTTCTTGCTGATGGACTTGTTAATCTGCCACAACCATTGTCGGTGCGTCCAGTAATGTCGCCATTAAATGCAATCATCGCTCCCTCTATAAATTACAGCTATAAACATTAAGACACTCAATGTATTGTCATACCTGCTACTACTGTGCTGGCTGATGTGCTGTTTACAACATTTGTTGCAGTACAATTGTAAGTACCAGTTTCAGTAATAGTCAATCTATCACTGGTTTCACCAGATATAGCAGCACCATTTCTAGTCCAACTGTACGTGATGACAGGAGACCCTGATTGTAACTCGCATAGGATGGTAGTCTGAGGTGTGGTCAAACAGTGTGGAGTAAACCCAATCTGAATTGTAGAAGGATCGTCTCTTCTTGGAGGTTGAAGTACGGGGGGTACTAGAGTGGGTATAAGAGCCAGTAGTAAAAAAATTATTAAAACTACTCAACTCACCGCAGGTACTGATTATGGTAGTGGATACATCAAATCCAGCTATGTTAGTGAGCATACAGGTGTAGTTGCCTAACGGTGCCATTGCAGGACTAGGGATTGCCAGCCGTCGACCTTGCTGAGTAAGAGTAATTGCGCTTGGTGCTTCTGGATTTGCAGTTCCTTCATCATCCGAAATCTGTACTCCATTGAGGAACCACACTCCAATTTGCGGATTGGGTGTTACTGGTGTTGGAGGTGGACTATGCTGGCACAGGAGAATAATTTGGTTCGGTAGAGTAGGAGGAATACAGTAGTTCGTGCCAACCATACATGTTACAAAATTAAAAAATGGAGTGACTGGGCAGACTTCATTTGGTTCACCCTCATCAATGACAGGAGGAAAACCTATAGTCATGTGATGAAGAGCAAAATTGATATAGCTGCAGGGCACATCAATTCACTTACGTCTTCCAATAATTGGTACCGTGGAGTTGGAACAGGTTTCAGTCGGCATACCACGATCACTACACACCTCACAGGTGTACTCACCAGTAGTACCATCCACAGCTAGTGTTGGTAGCCTCACACCAGTGTTATTGACAATTTCGTTAAATTGTCCTCGAATCGTGATACTGTAAGCAGAAGACAAATTATATTTACTAGCTACAGTCATACATACGCCGAATCAGTTGGAAGTGACGTAGCTGGTCGCATGAAATCCACCAGATTGGGAGCCTGTCCTGCGAACATCCATATGACAGACACTCTTGATTCATCAGTGATGGTGTTTCGAGCAATAAAACTGGTCCTGACGAAGGAACAGTCTATTTTGACAGTGGTCTCCTCTCGTACAAGAACCCGTGTGTAATTGTCCAGGTCCAACGTCACACACACAGGATTCTCTATGGTGTAAGCATGCATTATGGTCCAGCAAACACAGCCTGTATTATTACAGTACACGTCTTTATCTTCAACTAACCTGGATCGAAGATAACATTTGGATCGATGGTGAGTTGAGCTACTGCAGGTCCCAACAGCATCAGCAGGAGAGCCTAGTCATAATTATATAACAAGAAGATTGATGGTGCAACAAACTAGCCAAAACAAACTTACTGCAACCTTGAAGACCAACATCCTGAGATGCTCTGCCTCCGTGTAGCTATGAACCCTCTCGAAATAATAATAATAGCAGCAGCAGCACAACGTGCACCAATCAGCGCACAGCCAGTTAGTATTGCATCGGTGAAACGGCTGGCCACAACATTGTTGCAGTCTTTGTTATTTAGCGACGCTGCGCTATTGCGCCCCCGGCAAACGGGGTAGTCCCGTTAATCACGCTAGGCTCTCTTTAGCGGAAGCGTCATTGATGCACATTCGCCACATTGACCTTCCTGAAGGCAACATTAACAACAAACAATAATAGACACGTGTACGAATTTCCATGTATTTTTGTTTCACCACTCGCAATGTAACGAAGTAGAGGAGCTGGTATTGCTAGCATACACTCGTCCTGCTTGTGCTAGACTCTAAACGATGACCAGCAGAAGTAGACTCTAGCCGAGCACAGAGCCATTGTTTATGACGATCGTTGAGGGGTCAGCGAAGGTGATGTTGTCGCGTCTTTCTTGTGTTCAAGGAAAGTGCTCGGCTACATCTGCTGGTCATCGTTTAGCACAAGGATGGGTGTATGCTAGCAGCACTAAATTAGCCAGCTCCTCTACTTTGATGGACGTAGCGAGTGGTGAAACGAAATTCTACCGATCTTAGGGAAATTCGTATATATTGTTTGTTGTCGCCTTCAGGAAGGACGCTGGAGCTAGCGATTTGCTGTGTCTTCTACACTTGCAAACAGCTATAGTTTTGCTGGCAATAGCGAAGTAATAATACTGTCATGTTGACCGAATATCGATAATTTACTCTAAACGCGCGTTACAGAAAACAATTAATAAACATTATAATTGACCAGTATTGCAAACTTTAAAACTGCTTGTGAAAACCAAACTGTGCTTGTAAGAATTATTGATCACAAGGTGTCGCCTCGGAGCACTGAAGTCTTGGAAAAATTAAGCACGCAAGCTAGCACTGGAGACGAGCGGCATCCTGCAAAAGGTAATGGTATCCAATGTTTACATACGATATCTCCTGCATGCAATGTGCTGTGCCTAAGCTCATTCCTCGTCGCTTCATTCGCAGATGACTGACTACGAAGAAAGCTATGAGCAGCAGCTGGAGGGCGTGGGTCACCCCCCTACAACTGTCTACCGAGTCAGTACACACCACGCTTTCCAAGAGCACAACGGTTCCAGCTCATCTAGATCGAGATCGCCATCTGTTGGCTCGCATTCTGTGGAAAGCAGCGATTCCAGCATAATCCAGGCAGCGACGGGAGATGCGAGCTCCAGGGAGTCGCAACAAGCCGTTCGACATTGGACGTACGAGGAGCAATTTCGCCAGGTGTGTGTGCATGCATGTGGCGCGTTGGCTTGTAGCACTTGTACAACTCGCATCCAGTAACAATCGTCATCTCGTTCTGCAGCTGTACAATGTGTCGACAGAACCCGGCAGGAAGGAGTTCCTGGATAAGCTCTTCAACTTTATGCAAAAGAAAGGTGAGAGCTGTTGTGTACATGTAGTATGTCCGTATTTTGTTCATAGCCAGAGGTGAAGAAACGCTTTTGGATATAGATCCGACAAACATTCAGCATAATTACTGCAAATTTTTGACACTTATAATGTCCACAATGGGCTGTTATTGCAGTGGATTTTGTCCACACTCACTACTACCTCTTCACTCTCTGCAAATGTATTCTAACAATTAGTTCTTGGTGGTGTTAACACTACATCAATTAGCAACAGTTTTTCATCGGTTTATTTTCAGTGCTATTTCACCATAGGCACCCCCATAACAAGGATACCTATCATGGCGAAGCAACCACTAGACTTATACAAGCTGTTCAGACTTGTGGTTGAAAGAGGAGGTCTTGTTGAGGTATAATGCAAGCCTGCTAGCTGCACATTAATATCATTCAATATTCAGGTCATAAAGAAAAAAGCATGGAGGGACATTGCCAAGGAGCTGAGTCTTCCTGCTTCTATCACTAGTGCAGCGTTCACAATGCGCTCTCAGTAAGCATATCAGAATTAATTGTTTGTGTAAGGCTCATTGCCTAGTGGTGTAAGATACACACTTCAAAGGGTAATCCATGTAATGTCATCTCCCTCTGTGAGTGCCAGCCCATGATGAATACAGTACCAGTAGTTTGAAGTGGTCTGATGTGTTTGTCCACCTCTAACAAATCTATCTCACATTTTTTTATTCTCACACCCTGTGTCTCCACCCCAATAACATAATATGTATGCCTTCTCTTAGGTATGTCAAATATCTGTATCCTTACGAGTGTGAATTCGAGCATCTCTCTGATCCTCAAGAGCTTCAAACAGCCATCGAAAGCAACAAAAGAGACCGAAGACACAGCGAAAATGTTTCAGAGTTTTTGACAACTCAGACAGTTGCCAGGGAAGGAGACAAACTTGAACAACTAATGGCCGGGCAAAGTGCTGCAACAGCATTTACAGTGACAGGAGCTCCTGGTCTACAGCTGATCAGCTCACCCACGGTCGCCATTCCTCAGGCATCCATGCCGCCCTACTCTGGCAGCTTCATCATCACACCTAGTGGAGTGGTAGCTACGCCAAGAATATCTCCACATCAACTCTTGCAGATGACACCTCCACATTTACCCATCATGGTACCAACAACACAAATACAAGACATATCGGGACATCAGGTGACAACCATGATACCACTAAAACCAGAAACCATTGAAGAACAGAGAATAGAAAGTGACGTTCATATTCTAAAGAGAGACAGCAGCTCTCTCATAGAACTAGAGAGACCTGCAGCAAAACGAGTAGCAGAAGAGAAGGCCGAATCACCAACGCCACCACCGACAGGAAGACTGAACATGCCCTTTGCCAATATATCCATCAAGCCAGGTAAGCACCATCAACACTGTACAGAACCTGCTGTCATTACTGTGTTCTTCATTTCAGCAGCAACAACAAGAGGATCAAAAGAGACGTCAGACTCAGCCTCATCAGTGCTAGTAACACTGGAGCTCAACAACGCAGTCTATCAAGGAGTACTGTTCGCTAGGCCGACATGTGGTGTGGGGGGTAGTAGTTCAAGCGCTTGCTCTCCAACAAGATAGACAACCCACACAATGATACCGCTACATCACAACCTGTTTTATTCCACAACTACCCACTGCAAGAGAACTGCACGACGCACATACGTAACTGTTGTTAATATTTCTTAGACACTTTACGTCACTGAGTGACACAGACCATTAAAAGACATGAATACTATTTATTTTTGCTTTGTACGAAGCCAAATTTTAGTTATCTATCAAAATATTATGCCTGAATAAGGCAAAATTTAATCCACATTAAATTTTACAACAATTATATAACACAACACACACACGTAAGAGATGATGGAAAAAATAACTTTATGCTACAGTGTGAGAAAAAGTGACTATCAATTTTTTAGAGTTTTTTTTCAGGTATTGACAATAGTGGGAGTTTCAGTGATAAGATTTCCACACGCATTCATTTACCATTCCACTTCAACTACTTTGTCAAATGCTTCAGATATACTCTCCAACTGCGCATGGTAAGCACCATCGGGAAGGAACACCTTATCCAAGAGGTCTCCATTGGAGAGTATATCCATGAAGGAATCAATTCTGGTATGTGACTTTGGCGTGAGATGACGGTCGACTAGTTTGTGAATTATATCAGAACATTCTTTGACTAGCTGCACGAGATATGCACGATCGTATGAAAAATCCACTTGATGAAAACTGACGACTGTCATGGCAGCGTTTCTTAACTTCTTGCGTAACTTGATTCCCAGACCAATCTCTTCGTCGTTGAACTGATTGTTCTTGAGAAGAATCCCGAGCTTCACCACTATCTTAATGAGGTTCTTGATGACCTTGTCTGCTTTCTTCTGGTCAAGCTCTTTAGCAAGAATCGAATGCATGGTGTCCAGCAGATTGGATGTGTTATCATCAATGAACGTCTTAGCTACACCCTTGGTGGAAAACTTGCTGAAGACCTTCTTCTGGATACGAAGCCCGAGTCCCTTGGAACTAAACCCCGACGCCACTGTCAAAGAGAGAGAGATGGTAAAAATGAGATATGATTAGCAACCGAGTCGCTAACGGCGACGTGATGTGTTTGTCATGCTCAATACCACATGAGAGCCTTTCCTACTATAAACAATTCATTGACTGACACCATATCTACTTAAAATGGGTCATATCGAATACCAAAGTTGGGACAAAGATGCGATGGTGGGCACGGCTCCATGCGACAGAAGCACATACACACTGAAATACACACACTATACTCACTTGTGTGCTGTCAAGAGTTGACTAGTGGAGTGTTTAGCAGACAGTAGCAAGCTCTATGATGAGATACAGGAAGAAACATGTTTAATAATATCTCACAGCAGCACTGACTTCATAGACCAATCAAATAGGTATTGTCCAACACTTACCAGAACGATCTCTTGGATATACAGACGGTTAGAACTCTTTCGAAAGAACTACAGAACAGCAACTGGCTCGCTATCACTCGCCCTGACACATCATGTCCTCTCTCTGTGATCTTACCACTCCGTACAACTCCGGATATAGCATGACGACACTACGGATATTCCCGTGCACGGCCATGTCATTCTGTTGATAGGCGTGACGGCACGGACCGATATGGCTACCAAACAAGACCAACATGAGAACGATCATCAGTTACGGATTGGCTTGGAGAAGATGGGTGTTCGTATCGGACCGATTACCGATTCTACTAGAGCGGTATACCAGAGAAAACTGAGACGTCTCTCAGCTGGAAACACCGTCACGAGTAGCACTAGCACCGCTAGTCGTGATCGTGAAGCCGAGCAGGAAGAGGAGCCATCCATATTACAGCCAGCCCGTCCCCAACCGTCGCCTGCTGCAGGTTTGATTGTTTTGTCTTGGATGCCCACGCATGTTTACGTTAGACACGTGTCCCACTGCAGGAGGCGTGGTTGCATTATTGAGAACCCAGTTCAATAACCCACTTCACATTGCGTCGGATACGGCTTTCCTGTTTCCTCAAGGACACGTCATATCCGTCAGTAGAGCAGTGCTGGCTATCACATGCAACACACTCACTCCATTATTATACAATCATGAAGGTACTTCATATTATTGCATTATCTCCATGTGGTGGGAGTCAGTTTCACAAATAGCTGCAACCAAGTTTACATCTTGCAGAAATATATTTTTTTGCAAAAACTTGATTTTTAGCTCAATACATATATTGTGGTAATAATGCATTATCTTTGTCTCTCACAGAACCGTACTCGGTCAATGTGGTATCGCTAACTGGCACTTCATGCTTGGTGTGGGTAAGAGGATCAGAACTTGCCGCTGACCTCAAATTTAAACTAAGTTTTCGACTAGGGGTCACGATGGCTGAGATACGCCTCGTGCACCACCAGGACACTCTTGATGACCATTTCACTCTAAGACAGTTAGGCGTTGTAGCTGACTCTACTGTTCATTTAGTGCTTGTATCAATCGATCAACCGACATCTGAGGTTTCTTTCGTTGGTCCGGTGACTAGCCCTATTCTGTCTATTGCTCACATGAAGATGAGACTGGGGTTGGATCAGCTCTATCGGTGCTCCGCTCCCAATGGTTTCAGTGGTCGAGCTCATCTCTCCCCTCATCTACAACATATCGTGCATGTTTACGATGTACCATATGCTCCACTAGCAATAATCCTGGAGTCCCTATACACAGGAGAGTACCCTACAGGGCTTCCTGATGGTACGACTATTCCATATCCTCTCACACTCTCATATTACCCCCCTCTCTCTTCCTCCAGGGAATAACTCATTTCTGATAGCAAGTTGCAGCATTTTAGCTGAGCATCTCGGTTTGACCGAGCTAAGTGCACACTTTCTGAGACTTCTTGAACCGACCCTTACCAGTGAAAATATCACAGTGCTTGCCAACATAGCAGGCAATCTCCAATACAAGCAACTCCACATGCTATGCACGCTATACTTGGAAAAACACAATGCTCATTGACCTGGTTACATCGTGTAGGAACTAGTCTTTCACACTAAACATACTTCCAACCAAAATACTACATTACTGCATAATGGTAACTGCCTAATGATTATCCTCACCCACATTCATTAGCTATGCTCATATTAACACCTCTTGTTGTGCAATTCTTTCATAAAGCTGTTTCAATACTAACCTACTGGTTTTTAAATTCTTATTTAAATTACTCCCACATTGGTAACCAGTGTCTCACCAGATGTTGTCCATTAGTATATTGTTTCGGTTTCTGCACATAACAGTATAATAATAATATTCTCACAAACAAAATGCTTTATAGTTTGTGTACATATCAACAGTTTTGGTCAGACATTCGCTTATGATAAGACACTTGACTAGTTGAGGGTATCCAATTGTTGCTGTATTTCCTCAAGCTATGAGAGAGAGAGAGTGAAAGAGAGAGAGAGAGTGAAAGAGAGTGTGAGAGTGAGAGTGAGTGTGTGGTGCGTGATACTGTGAGCATAAGGGCATAGTTGTAGTGTTTTGTGATTGATTGATGTGTATTGATAGCAGAGCCACATGGAAAGGAGCAATGTGTAATATGAGAGAGGAATAAAGATGCCGTGAAATTAGACACCACTTGTGACACTGATCTGATTAGCAACCTAGTGGTGTGGGCATTCCAAGCTAGTGCAGGCATGCAGGTCACCATACAAAGGCTCAATATACTGCTTGTGATGTTCCATTAATAGTGTATCACTGAGATCATTATTGTTGTGAATACCTTTTCGTAGAAGTTGTACAATTCGCTGTGTGTAAAATCAACTCTTAGCTGTTCCTTTTCCTGTGGTCAATAAACAAAATGTAAAGACTACATTATGACAATGATTGTTTACCAATTTACAAACACAGCAGGCAAGAATGCTGTTATAATAATGAAACAGATGGATAATGCATGTACCTCTCCCTCCGTGATTAAGAACTCAAACTGAGCATTAGGTTGCTTCAGCTTGCTTCGTGAACTGGTTGCCATTTCTAGGTTCAGTCTCCATCCAACATCTTCCAGCTATACAATAACACATAGAAATGATGAACTACTGAAGCATAAACTGATGAGCATAGGCTACTACTGTATCATAGGCTACTACTGTATCATAGGCTACTACTGTATCATAGGCTACTACTGTATCATAGGCTACTACTGTATTATAGGCTACTACTGTATCATAGGCTATTACTGTATCATAGGCTACTACTGTATCATAAGCTACTACTGTATTATAGGCTACTACTGTATCATAGGCTACTACTGTATTATAGGCTACTACTGTATTATAGGCTACTACTGTATCATAGGCTACTACTGTATCATAGGCTACTACTGTATCATAGGATACTACTGTATCATATGAGTATACTACTATTACAGGCACTAATGAATGTGAGGATGTACCTGCTTAGGATAAAATTGTCTACTTCGCAATTTCTCCACAGCATTCTTTCCATGTGAAGACCATGCTTGAGAAAGCACACCAGCCTATGAGAAGAGAGTGACTATAGCTAGCACAGACTGAGGTGGTCAGCTGGAACCTTATCGTCAGTGAAGCCTATATTCTGAAGTTGCTGTTTCAAAACAGCTGGCTTTGCAAGATGATAAGCAGCCTGTATGTGAGGAAGGGTCATTATATAGCAATAGATCGAGTGTGTACGTGAGTACTTGTTGCAATATGAATGAAGTGGTGTCCAACACTAGTTCGATGTCCCGCAGCTCTAATTGAAGTGCACCTTGTAACTTCTCTTTCTCTTCTTCACTAAATGGCTGGTCATCCTGTGAGGAAGAGATAAAATCACGTGACAGCTCAGTTGTAATTCAGAACTGCCACGCCTACAAACCTTGAGATGAAGCTTTTGCAGAATTCTTGTCAGCAACTTGCCGTACCTAGACGCGTCCAGACCGTTGACAAGTTCGGCTGCCTTCTTGAGACTAGTGAGGAAGGAGTATAGCCCAGTATAGCAGCAACTAAAGACTTACCTTGGGCTGGGCTGAAACAGCACGATAGACGCCATTTTGTCTATAATAGTATTCACAGCATGAAACAAAACGAGCGATAATAATCGTGAATAATAAATATTTTTGTGAGAAACACCTTTTTTCTGAAAGAAATGAATTTGAACACGCCCCCTACACTAGATTGGTTGCTAGGTTCTAGTGTATAGTGTTAAAATTTTCCAGGATCCTCAAGAGCCTTGGAGTCGGTGAGAATATTGAATTGCTCAATGAGGTTCGAGAGGGTCACTTCACCATGGACAGCATTGTCTCGGGTGCGGACATTGACGGTCTCATTGCTGACCTCCTTCTCACCAACAACTGTACAAGAGAAAAACCACAATCACACACTCACTACTTCAACACCCACCACTTACACCCTCATTACTACACACTCTCACTACTTACACCCTCACACTCTCACTACTTACACCCTCACACTCTCACTACTTACACCCCTCACTACTTACACCCTCACACTACTTACACCCTCACACTCTCACTACTTACACCCTCACAAACCTAGAATATAATTGTATTGATCCAACTGGGCATTACGTATTTTCTTATTCATAGTGTCAGCAGAAAGGTCCATATCTACCATAAAACCAGCTTCATGAACTTTTTTGTGCACCTAAGCAACCAAAAACAAAAATTTAATATTTAATGGGTGAACAATGCATTGATCTTATCTAGTTGTTTATCTGATCTGGTATAATACCATTATCTATTTAAAAGAGATCCACTCCAGCTGTACTGTAGCTAGGCAGTATTGTTTACTTGATAGGTTGTGAAATCAATACTGTTGAGGAATGCTTTAGACACATGTATTAAAGGGATTCTATTACTTGAATATAATCACATGAAAGGTGAGAGCGCATCAGCCGCTTGGGAATAATAGCTGATTGTCATGTACCAGTAATGAGATGCCTGACCAAACCTAGTGACTCGTTCATACCTTTGCTGCGTACTCGTCAAACTTTGAGGCTACAGGCACAACCATTGCTTGTCTTGGAGAGAGCCAGAAGGGCCTAGTGAGAGGGAGAGAGAGAGATGAGAAGGGTATATAGCAGCTGCTAGCACACACCATTTCCCTCCATAGCTCTCAGTGAGTATAGCCATCATCCTCTCCACAGAACCAAGCATAGCTCGATGGATGATGACAGGTCGCTTGCGATCATCAGCACTCTCTCCACTGCACAGGAGAGAGAAGCCAGTAGCCACATGTGCTGGCAAGTGACCACTAGAAGGCCCTAATCAGATACCTCAAACAATGGCCTGTGTGTCTGATGGTGTAGCACATTCTCACATTAATTAGGTTAGTGAATGCAGTGCACACAATGGGATGGTGTTGATAGCTTTGATCACAACCAAATTATCAATACAAGTCATGATAACGATAGCTTTGGTTAGCCTGGCACCATGCATTATAAACAGAGCATGTAACCACCACCCGCCTGTCCCACTCATAGGGCTGCCTGTTCCCACTACAGTCACTACTGCATGGTGCTGATGTTAGCCACAACTCAACCATGGACTACATGGCTTCTTCCTGCCTTTCTAACAAAGCAGCTTTCAATGAAGAAACAAACCTAATGTAAGTCAGCCCAAATCTCTCAGGCAGCTGAAAGTCCAGCTGTATAGTGGCGCACTGGTGAGGTCGTTTGAGAGCATCTTGAATTACTATATCAATCTATGATTGGAATGAGAGAATGTCAATTAGTAATAACATCAAAGAGATCATACTTGACACAAACAACTAATACTAAATATGGGCTGGAACTACAGATAGGATAATTTAGATCACAAAATAGTTCATTTCACTACAGCTAGGCTGGCAGCATACCTTAGGACCATAGAATGCACCATCTCCTGGATTTATTTTCCAGTCTAGACCAAAGGAAGTCAGAGACTCTCCAAGTTGCTAGAAAAGGATAAAAAAATTGTCAATGAGAGAACACAGAAACCATTTTAGTGTAAACGAACACATCCAATAAGCACAGCACAGTGCCAATACTATCAACAACAGATCACTCTAGACTCATATTCTTCGATGATACTTGCTGTGATCTGTACCCAACCCAAAGGAAACAGGTCGTGATTATCGCCGGCGGCATAGTCTAGCAAGCTTATAATATAATAAAGTGATCAACACATTCAATGATATTAAATTGTGCAGTCTGTGTGTACTTGAGGGGATTGCCGAATAACCTATTAGCTATCAACTAGGATCACCAGACTGTAGTGATTTCCTCTAGAGTACCATATTCACTAATATTCCATAAACTAGACAATAATTTTTAACAAAGGGTAACTTATGCAATGCAAATTATACGTTACGATAAAATCGACGAAACAAAAACCGAGAAGGTATCAATTCATTCCATAAGCTCAGATTATTTGAAGCTGCCTTGAAATTGCAGTGTAGAATTTCAAGGCTCTAGCTTGTACGCTTAACACACCAACATGTTCAGTCTCTGTAGTCTTTAATCACACGATGGAGGATGACCAGAGGCTGAACACACTTGAGCAAACCAAGAAGCCCAAAAATCACTCTACTATTATGGGCATTGTCTATGGGAATGCTCGACAACAGATTGCTTATGTTGCAGAAGTCCACACATTGGTTTCCATGTTTGCAGACGTCTTGAAACCAGTTAAGAGTAGACAGTTTACAGGTAACACTAAGATGAGTGAAATATCAAACAATCGACGGAAGCTGTACCAAACCCAAATACTGCACATTAATCATCAATATTTTGACTGTTAGTAGCAACACGCACATTCAGTGACCTCATAAAATTAAACATCATTATCATTATTGAACAAAAGACGAAGTTTTGACTACCAGCGAATAATTTTGATACCAAGATTTAAGAGGCATATAAATTTTTCGGCAATTTCATTCAATTTTATTGGTTTATCTGTACGTAAATTTATACCTTCTCAGCTTTGTCCCATAGTTCAACGCTGCCCATGAATGACTCGGGACGAGTAGACAGAAAGAGCTTGTATGTGAAGCCAAACACTTGATAGACACACTTGAGAAAATCCAGACACCCATTAATCTCAGCAGAGATCTATCAAGAGAGAGAGAGAGAGATGTGAGGCAGCTACTCTTTGTTCTTACCTGCTCAGGGGTGCAGAAGATGTGGGCGTCGTCCTGCTGAAATCGTCTCACCCTTGTCAGACCGGACAACGCACCCGATAACTCGTTACGATGAAGAACACCAAAGTCGGCAAAGCGCAGCGGCAACTCACGCCATGAGCGAGGACGGTGATCAAACATGAGACTGGTAAAACAATGGAAGGCGTGGTCAGAAATAACACAATAAAGGGTGTGGTCACACTTACCAATGGCCGGGACAGTTCATTGGTTTGAGAGCAAACGTCTCTTTCTCCACATCAAACTTGAAAATGTTGTCCTGTGAGTGAGAGTGACACAAGTGAGAGTGAGGGTGATAATAGTGAGGGTGATAGAAGTGAGGGTGATAATAGTGATGGTGATAGTAGTGATGGTGATAGTAGTGATAATAGTGATGGTGATAGAAGTGAGGGTGAAAATAGTGATGGTGATAGTAATGACTTACAGTGTAATGCTGCCAGTGTCCTGATGTAATCCATAGCTTGCTATTGTATATGTTGGGTGATATAACCTCTTGATAGCCACGCTGACGATACTCTGAGCGAATAAAATCAACAAGCTTGTTATAGATGTGTGCTCCTTTCGGCAGAAAGAAGCAACTGCCTGGACTAAGATCATGGAAGAAATACAGCTGGTGATCCTGTGAAAACAAGAGGGTACATCAATTAATCAGCCAAGAGAGAGAGAGAGAGAGAGAGAGAGAGAGAGAGTGATAATATAAGGAAGCATGGAGGAAAACAATAGGAAAAGGAAAAAGACAAGTTGGAGAAATAGTCTATCGTATCACAATAAATTCTGAAAGTGACAAATTCTCACCCGGCCTATCTTTCTGTGGTCACGTTTGGCAGCTTCCTCTTGCAGTGTTTTCCACTCTTTCAACTGTGGAGAAACAAATTAATACAAAACAATTACCAAATTTGAGGATATGTGTTACAGCAATCAATCTTAGCACATTCGAAAGGAAATTCTTTTCCCTGTATGCGGTTTTTTGTTGTAATTTCTATTTTTCACCTGTTTGCTGTCTGGGAACGAAATGCCGTACACCCTCTGGAGGCTCTCGGCTTGAGCATTGCCTTCCCAATAAGTAGAGGAGTTCTGGAGAGAGAGAGAGAGAGAGAGAGAGAGAGAGAGAGAGAGAGAGAGAGAGAGAGAGAGAGAGAGAGAATGAGTGTGTATGCATCATAATAGTATTTTTAACTTAAAGAAGCCAGGAAATGGGTGAGTTACGCAAGGTATGATATTAACAGGATGAATAATCAATTTGTACTGGTTTCTTTTCTCAATCAAATCCCATGTCCTGTCGTATTGTCCCTCGACAGGACACATGATCAGATTGTGGGCAAAACCCCCAATTTGCACACCTTTGTGATGTGGTGGGCCTTGATCTTGCCAGTATGGCGCACATGAGGCCCTCTACACAGGTCGATGAGAGGACCACACCTGTACACAGTGGTAGTAGGCGTGGTGATCTTTTTATCAATAATACGGAGCTTGAATTCATTGTACTGCAAATAAGAGAGAGAGAAGCATTAATTAAAGTGAGTGCGACTCTAACCTTGAACATCTCTCTCAGCTGGTCTTTGGTCATTTCCAATCTCACAAACGGTTGTTTTTCTTTCACAGCTGTCTTAAACAAGGTGTCAAGATTCTCGAAATCATTAGGACTAGCTTGCCTGCAGCAAATTGAAAATAGTCGTTAATTATTTAATGACAAGACACTCCAAACTATGTGGGCAGTTATTTTTATCGCTCAGTAAAAACGTCTAGGTGAAAGATGAAGTGTGACCATGTCTATACCATCTGATAGAATGTTTATGTAACAAAATCCAAAATAATGACAAATTGAAACTAGCTGGAAAATCCCTGAGTGAGTGAGTCTGTCTGTACCTTCCCTCTATAAACATATCATAGTAGAAGCCGTTCTCGATAGGAGGACCATAACACAAGCAGCCTCCATAGTGCTTCTCCATAGCCTCGCCGAGAATATGAGCACTAGAGTGCCAGAACACTTGCTTGCCTGATGAGAGAGAGAGAGAGAGAGTGAGTGAGTGAGTGAGTGTGATAGTGAGTGAGAGTGTTGTGTGTGTGTGTGTGTGTGTGTGTGTGTGTGTGTGTGTGAGAGAGAGAGAGAGAGAGAGAGAGAGAGAGAGAGAGAGAAGAGGGGGAAGGAGTAGTTGAGCTTTACAGTGACTGGAAACAGGTAGTATCTGTTGTGGAGTCTGTGTCGCAGATAGTCCATGCATTTCCCGGATAAAATTATAATTCAAAAAGATGAAGCTTTTGCAAGTGTTTTGATCGTGTCTAAAGCCTTTTTGTGATGCCGACAGACTCGTGATTGTACGTTGTTCGCTATTGCTTGCTTGAGATAGCGTCTAAAAGCTTGTTCTACAAAAACATCATGAAGCTAAGTTGACATAAAAGCCTACAGACACCAAAAGGACAGGTGTACCCACCAGTATTTCAGCATTACAGGTAAAAGCAAGCTTATAGAAAACTATCTCTTGCTATCCTATGGCCATTCCCCTCCTTATTCTCTACTTCCAGTGAAATTTTAGGCGATGAGCAACCAAATTTCATGTTTGCTTCATAACAGTGATTTAGAGAGAGAGGAGTAGCAGTACTTTCTGTCTCATGCTATGCTTCAATATTCTAGGAATGGGTTCATCTATGAAGGGCTCGCTCTGGTAGCTTGGATTGGATATAAAAATTTAAGGTGTGTTTAAGGTGACGGGTAACAGTTCGCCTAATTAATATTCACAAAAATGTTTTTATGCACTGTGCAAAATATGAACACGCTAGAGTGCTGTGAAGGCCATCAATGAAGACGCTAAACACTGTTCTTTCTCTCTTGAGCTATATTCAATGCTGGGTACTACGCAACTCGGCGACAGCAGGCACAATTGGAGAGATAGTAAACTGCAAAACGGCGTGCCACTTTTCGCGCGCGCTGTAACAGTGTCGCTACAGAGTCCATGATGGGTTAGCATCTTCCGGAGGGCAGCAGACTATTTAACTTGGGCAACTGGGCGACTGGCTCTGAGTAAAACACAAAATAGTCTTGAAACGCTCGCCATTTTACAGCCTTTTCACGACATTTCGACCCATAACTTACAAACAAACAAACTCTCAGCCAAGGATGCTAACCCATCAGTAGACGATGGACTCTGTAGCGACACTGTTACAGCGCGCGCGAAAAGTGGCACGCCGTTTTGCAGTTTACTATCTCTCCAATTGTGCCTGCATGCTGTCGCCGAGTTGCGTAGTACCCAGCGTTGAATATAGCTCAAGAGAGAAAGAACAGTGTTTAGCGTCTTCATTGATGGCCTTCACAGCGCTCTAGCATGTTCATATTTTGCACAGTGCATAAAAACATTTTTGTGAATAAATTATTAATTAGGCGAACTGTTACCCGTCACTTTAAACTACCACTTTCCAGCTGTCAAACGGCGCTCTGTGATCAGTATGCACATCATTCCAGCTCACGTTCAGTCAGGCTGTGGCTCAAAACCGTTCAGATACTATGAGACTCGTAAGAATCCTAATTGCCATTAGCGCTCTCTAGAAGACGTTTTTCTGCATAAAGCTCAGTGATTTGTCTCGGTCTGACACGGACCCGAACATAGTGTGACGTACTCCGTATACAAGCCCATCACAAAGCAGCTGAATGCAGCAATCTGATTGGACAGCAGGGCACTACAAGAATCCTGCAGTGTCACAAATTTGGTTATACTACTGATACCCAACTCTACGTAGACACAAGGGCTGGGCCCCGCCCAACTAGGAGAGTCATTAACCTTCATCATCATCAAACTTGAGTATCTCCAAGGTGCAGTCTCCCTCAAGAGGTCGCTCCAGATCATACAATACACCATCAACCTGTCAAAACAAACAACACTCTATCACCAATCAGGTATCACTATCATAAAGTCATAAGTGACGTGTGCAATGATACAATATACCTACCGTATAGCCGGTTATTTTCGACGGTCAAATATTTTGTTAGTACAATTTTAGATTGAATCTAATTTCTGACACGCACTCGCCATTCGAAGCTAAAATTATTGTCCTTCATCTCGAACTCAATGGCGTTGAAATGTTGGAGAACTGTATAGTCGTTAAACCACGCCAGTCACTTTTTATGATTGTTAAATGGAACCACAGAGTCGAAGATAAGTTGCTGTACTGCGGTGTCCGCCCTTTCGCTTACTCGTGCGAGTAGTCTCTTGCGTGCAGCAGTGCGCATGGCTGACATTTCTCTAACAGAGGCGCTTGGAGTTCAGTTTTACTGCTAACGCGGCACCAAAGCTACCCTCTGCTACCGTCAGATTCTGGTAAGAAGCGTCGGAAGTGGGCTCTAGTTTCGATCTGTCCGCATAGTGTTTGCACGAGAAAATTTTGGGCGTTCAAAATTTTTGGTATGGTTCAAATTTTCGTGGATTTAATTTTCGATCAGCAGTCAGTGATCGAAAATAAAACCCTGTCGAAAATAACCAGCTATGCATGTGACACAATTATGTTTACTTTAGCTATGACGGCATTGTCAGCCAGTCCTTTGCTAATCTTTGCAGCTATGCTCAGTGGGGTGCTCAACCACGTCTCTCCGTCCAGCACGTTTCCATTGGGCAGGGTCACCTTGATAGGTAGGTGGGGCTTAGCTAAATGATGTAAGGAGATGCATATTATGATAAGAGAGAGACGAGTCCACATACCAGCAAGACCTGCGTCATATTCTGCTTTGATCTTATCGAACAAAGCAATCCGAGACTGAATGTAGTCTGGAGGCGGATTGACCTAGTGAGTGGGTGGAGCATAAGGTATTCTACACCCTTCCACATCTACACACCTCAAGGGGGTACCCCGAGTCTTTTGACTGCTGACTGGTTGTCATGTCAAGGACAGAGGAGAACGCACGGCTAGGTAGAAGGCGGAGACTGTGTGATCTGCTGCAATGCAAAGCTCGAGTTAACAAGAATGACATTAACGGACACTGCGTGCCCTCTCTCTCTCACCTGATGAAGAGAGAGTTGAAATAGAACAAGCTCAAACCACTGAAAACTCACTTGGGCCCTGTGAGTCGAAGCCGCACACGTGTACGCACAACACGCTGATTGTTTGCGAATAATTAGAAGCAAATAAGGCAGCAATATTGAAAGCACGTGACCAATCTACTCACGTGATATCACAACAGTGCAGTGATGGCTGTTCCTGTGTTCTCCAATGTTGGTGCTCCTCGTAGGCAATCTGCAGGCGACCCCAAGCTTCAAGAAGAAGTGAAACTCTACGAGAACGCGCGACAAAGAGAAGAGTTTGACAATAGAGCCAATGTCTTCGCTCTAATCCAGACAATTGAAGCCCTAGAGAAGGCTTATCTGAAGGACTCAGTCACTCCTGATCAATATACCTCGTCTTGTTCTCTACTCCTCGACCAATTTAACGCAGCTTTTAAACTCATCAAGGGAGAAAAGTTCCCTGACATTCCCTCGTTTATGAAGCAGTACCTTCTACACTGCCCTGCTGCCGTGGAGAGGATAAAGGAGGGTCGGCCTCTTACTATTAGAGATGACCGAGGCAATGTCAGCAAAGCTATAGCTGAGATAGTGTCGCTGTTCATCACTGTAATGGATCGGCTTCGACTAGACATCAACGCAATGGACGAACTTCATCCCGACGTGAAGGAGCTCCACGAGACCATGTGTCGTATGAGCTCCCTACCGGCTACATTCGAGGGAAGAATTAAAGTGAAAAAATGGCTAGACGAGTTATCGAACATGCAGGCTAGCGACAACTTGAACGAGGAACAAGTACGTCAGATGTTGTTCGACTTTGAGAGTGCTTACAACGACTTTAATCGCTTTTTATCTCATTGAAAAATCTAAATTATTGTTGTTATCATGTGTATGCTTTATTTGAACAAGTAAAACTGGTTTTTGAAGCTAGACTCCGCCTTAAGTGGGAGGGGCTACATTACTATCCACGTGGTCGAGATATGGCGATGCAAGTTGATGAAACCGCGTTCAAGAAACTCGCCATAAAACAGTTTCCAAAGCTAGGCGATGGTCGACAAAGCAGCGAGACGAGATTCTGGGGCAGATACAAGGTATAGAAACCACTTCCTGTTGACAAGATTGAGATGCAACTGAATATTTCTCACACAGCAACAGCCATTAATAGTTAAAGAGTTTGCAGCCGTTACTACAGTGGACTTCAGCCCGACACTGCCCTACGACTATGCAGTAACGAGTGGATCACGGGTGAGCAAAAGAATAGTTTAGATGAGCTAGAGACAGGAAGTAAAATGTAGACTGGTAGTTCCAAATTCCAATTATACGGGAAATTATGATTCTTCAGGTTCAGATTTACAACAGTGATACAAATTTGGTGAAGAGGACGATATCGCGTTTCAAGGAGACGGCCTACAGTGCCCAGTTTCGTCACGATGGTCGGCTACTATTGGCAGGGAGCGAGGAGGGTGTGGTCAAACTGTTTGACCTTGGCAACAGATCGATTCTCAGACAATTCAGCGGTCACTCTAAGTTAGTCAAAATGACTTGTTTTGTGTGAGGGTGGTTTAGCTCCTTAGTCCACACACTGGTTTATATACCGTACCAGTGGGTCTAGAGGGGAGCTTATAAAATGATCTGTAGTGCCGCCATGGTGACCATAGTCATGTGATTGTCACCTGACACACAACAGCAACAACCTAGTCACAAAATACAATCGCTTGACTGAGCATGCAATATTTTATTTGGGATTTTTAAATTTCTGTTTTCTGTAGACCAGTGAAGTGTGTTCAGTTCACCAGTGATGGTCTGGGTGTGGTCTCAGGCTGTGATGATGCTGTAGTGAGGATATGGGATATGAGCACTGGTGACTGTTCCTCTCAGCTAAGGCAGCATACGGTAAGTGCAAGACAGTCAACTTTACATGTAAACTCAAGTTTCCAATTCTCATTAATGGACTAAGTTCCCTGTTATCCTCTGATATCCTCTTGTGGTGTAAATTGTCATGATATAATTTTTGTTTTGTTTTTTACACAATCTAGGACTATGTTAGATGTGTATCAGCGATTCCCTCCAATCAGACCCTTGTATTGTCTGGTTCTTACGATCACTCGATTGCACTGTGGGATCTGCGTAGTGGAGAGACTGTCATGACGTGTGATCATGGTGCACCGGTGGAAGCCATCTTGGTGTTTCCCTCTGGAGCTGCCTGCCTTACAGCTGGCGATAACTACATCAAGGTACCTCATACAGTGACCGCACTGCTATCGTTCTCTTTGTCTTCAGGTGTGGGACTTGCTCGCGGGTGGTAAGCTGTTGGCCGCTTTCTCTAATCACCAGAAGACCATCACAGCGATGTGTTTTGATGGGTCGTGCCGTCGTCTGCTTTCTGGAGCACTAGATCGGTACCTCAATGCACCCTCTGTTATCTGACATTCTTATTGCAGTCAGCTCAAGGTTTATAATCTGGAAGATTACAAAGTGGTCCACTCAATCAGTTATCCCTCTCCGATCCTCTCCCTAGCAATGTCGGTGAGTAAGATTGAAAGCACAAACCAGTGGTTTCAGTCAGAGAATCACTGATGTAACCTGTCTTTTCTCTCTTCCTCCCTCTCTCTCCCTCTCCATCTCTCTTCCTCCTCTCTCTCTCTCTCTCTCTCTCTCTCTCTCTCTCTCTCTCTCTCTCTCTCTCTCTCTCTCTCTCTCTCTCTCTCTCTCTCTCCCTCCCTCCCTCCCTCTCTCTCTCTCTCTCTCTCTCTCTCCCTCTCTCTCTAGTCAACTGACAGTCATCTAGTTGTTGGTATGACAAATCGTCTCTTATCCATACGGCACTCAGTCCAGCAGGACCAGAAGGACGCTGCTCATGCATCATTTGGGTTGTTTGGTATGCCTTCATTTCAACGCACTCCGGGCAGCTATAGATATTTTGTGAGAGGGCGGAGCTATAAACCTGAACCAGAAGAACACGTAGTGTCTTTCAAGAAGAAGAGGAGAAAGATGCGAGAATATGATACTTGCCTTAAAAAGTTCCAATACAAGAAAGCGCTTGATGCAGCATTCAACGTGAGTGACATCTTTGCTTCGTCTCTCGTATATAATGTTCCCTCTCATCTCAGGTAGACAGGAATGCTGATAATCGTCCACTCATCATTTACTGTCTTCTTCAAGAGCTCGCTCGTCGGAACGGTCTGCACACTGCAGTGTCCGGCCGCACCGAGGAAGAGCTTGAACCTCTGCTCAAATACCTCTGCCGGTAACAACAGCAAAGACCAAATAAGTTGAAATTTTTTACTTTGTGCAGACATTTTCCTAATCCTCGCTACACTCCCCTGTTGCTTGATATTTGTCATATCGTTATTGGTAAGAACTCGTTCACTAAATCTGTCCTCATTTTGAGTTGCTGTTCTGCAGATGTGTATGGTCGTACCGTCTATCGTTCCAAGATGACACGGGCCTTGTTCTCTGTCCTAAAAGCTAAAGTTGATCACGAAGTGCAGGTTCAGAAGAGAGCGTATGCCCTGCTAGGCAGCCTCGATGCAATACTTACAGCTGCTTCTGTACAAAGACAAAAACAGCAACCGCAATCCACAATACCTGTGACTTCTTGAAACGTGAAATATTATACAAAAAAATTAATCTTTGTTTAAATCATAACAGCAGTTAATTTGATGTTTAAATCTTTTGCTGAAAGTGTGCAAGCAATAGACTGGTCATTAATTGTTTTGGATGTGATTAACCCTGTATGGGAGAGCTGGATTACCGGTTACCATGGATATGTTCAATGCATCCATGAGAGTTTTTAAACAGTACTGATTTGATCAGAGACCAGGATCAGAAAGTTGATCACGTTGCCAGGATCGCCTGGCAACGTGTTAAGATGCACATGTATGTTGCAATGCATTGTTGCTATCGGGGGTTTTACAACGTCAGGTATTGTGCTCACTGTCACATGATACTTGTTTCTGTCACTACCGAGGGACTACAATCTGTCACGAGTATCCGCCGCTCATTACTGTACCAATGGCTACAAACAAGTCTACCTCATTTCCTGCACTACTAACTGTATTGCTGTAGTGCTTATCTTATCAAAACTTTGCTTGTTTTTGTGTATCACTGTAACTTCACAGAATGTACACAATAATATACAGTATTTTATATCCTGTTCTCATAATCACTGTCCTACTGATCACTGTCAAACTACTTCATCTTGTAGGCATGTAAACAACCATTACTATGTGAACTAGACCTCACGCACGATATATAAGAGCAGACCAGATCGATGATCAACAAATTCAACCATCTTTTCTATACAGAGTCTAGTCTAGAATAATCTATAGTAATGGCTTGTTTTAGTAATATATTTTCAATTGTCGCACTCAGCTTCTGCCTAGTCACATCACTTGTAGCTTCTGCACCAGCAACGCTAACCAATCTACCACAAACTAACTGCAGCTCTTCAGATCTGGCTGGTGACATCAAACGTATCGTAGTACTTGCAGAAAATCAAACAGTGAGTCAAAATACACAGTAACTACACTATTCTGAGCACTGGTGTTGATTTTGTTTTTTTTTATCTTAGCCATTGACATACAAGAAAGATTTGTCTTACAGTGACACAAAAGTGTTGTGGAGAGCAATGTCTAGCATGAAGGAGCTGTTTGAACAGCATGCTACTGTGAGTCAGTTGTTGATTGAAGAGGAAGTAACCGATGAAACAAGGGCTCTTAGCTTGATATTGAACAAGACCTTTGAACTGACATGCGAATGGTTGTCTCAACAATTCGAGAGCCCTGTACTGGATTGCAGCTCACCAATGGATATGAAGATGTCTATGCTCAAGATAAGTGTCAACCTTTTAGCACAGGATTTTCGCAAAGTAATGAGAGACTTGAGCTACACAAGAAGCACACAACAAACCAACTGTGATAAATGGATTGAATGTCACATAGACCAGGAGAGTGATCGCCAACTGTTAGCTCAACTTTGCTAAAGTCTACTAGTCTAAACAATACTAGGTTTTAAAAGTATTATTTTTAGCATAATTTAATTTTCTGCAAATATTATGTACAATACCATCACTACAATCTACTATGTACTAACTAATTTATCTAGTTGATTCAAATTTCGGCACGTTTGTCTCATGATTGTTAAAATATTTTTCAGCATCATAATTTGATAATATAGCATTTGAATTGTCAGCTTGATTGTGAGTTAGTTGGAAAGATGATGTCAAACACTTGCGAGTAGTGACCCACAAAATGGACCTCCAGGTCCTGCCTGATGAAGTCAGGAAGATCGTCATAGTCTTTCTGATTAGCTTCGGGTAAGATAATGCACTGCACTCCAGCACGCTTTGCCTAACAATATGAAACAATGTAACAAGCTTGCTTCAGGTTTGTTAGACACTCACGGCGATAGTCTTCTCTTTGATTCCTCCCACAGGAAGTACCTGAGTAGATGCATTGATCACATTGTGGGCGTGGTTACCACACCTACCTTCCCAGTAAGAGACACCTCTCCTGTCATGGCTACGTTCTGCCTCAATGGAGTGTCTGTAGCGAGAGAGAGGAGGGCAGATACGATGGTGCATCCAGCTGACGGTCCATCTTTAGGAGTAGCTCCCTGGAAAGAAGAATGTACCTAAAGCACAGCAGTGACTGTGAGCATACCTCGGGAACATGCAAATGTATTTTAGCTGACTTGAAGAAACTGTTTGTGCTGTCCTTCTTTTGTAAGAAATGCTAAAGAAGAATTATTCTGGACAGTGATGTTTCAGAATTCCTCATGTACCTTAGCAAAGGTGAATGCTATCTGAGTGGACTCTTTCATTACATCTCCTAGTTGACCTGTAGAGACTATCCCTCCCTCCTCCTTCCCCTCATCTGTCACTAAGGGTCTGCAAAGTGCCGTCTCTATAAACAGTGTGGATCCACCCATTGCAGTCCACGCTAAGCCCATCACCACTCCAGGAGGTGTGGTCTCGTACATACGATCAGATGTGAATTGTGGATTACCAACAAAATCCTTCAAATTGCTGGTGGAGACAGATATCGGGTCTTGGGGCTCTTCAGAGTCTACTGTCTTAGTCTCGGTTGATTCTTCACTTGGTTCCTTATTGGGTGTGGCTGGTTCATCAGTGGGTGTGGTTGATCCTTCAGTGGGTGTGACAGGTTCTTCATCAGGTAATGAGAGTGAAGGACGACTACTGACCAACTTAAAAGCAGCCTTTCTAAAAATCTAAAGAGAAGAGTCATGCGTGAGGATAGTAAGAAGAGTGTCATACTTTTTCAATGTGTTTCTGCAAGTTGCGTACACCGCTCTCTCTACAGTACCACTTGATCAAAGTAGCAATGGCGTCACTGGTCAGCTGAACCTCTTCCTCCTTCACTCCCGACCCTTTCCTCGCTTGAGGAATCAGGTACTTCTCTGCAATGGCTGTTTTCTCCTCGGCAACATAACCAGACACTGGGATGATCTCCATTCTGTCTTGCAGCGGCCCAGGGATGGTGTCAGTAACATTAGCTGTACAGATAAACAGGACTTTGGAAAGGTCGACGGGCACATCGAGATAGTGATCGAGAAAATAAGCATTCTGCTCAGGATCGAGGAGCTCTAGGAGAGCCGAGGCAGGATCTCCTTGGTAGCCACGACCGAGCTTGTCGATTTCATCGATCAGAATCAAAGGATTCTCCGTCTGTACTTTCTTGAGGCACTGGATGACCTTTCCCGGCATAGCACCGATATACGTCCTCCTGTGACCCTTGATTTCTGCTACGTCACTCATCCCTCCAACACTGAATCGAAAATACTGCACACAAGAAACTGAAGACGATTTTAACAAAAAGAGCGTACCTCTCGATTCAGTGATCTTGCGATCGAGCGAGCTACACTCGTCTTTCCCACTCCTTTTACACATAGCAAGTACCCAAGCACAATTGAAACGCATACAATCACTCACCTGGAGGCCCTACAAAGCAGAGAATCTTGCCCTGCACCGATCGGTTGAGCAAGCTGACGGCTATGAATTCTAGAGTCCTTTCCTTAATATCAGTCATTCCATAGTGGTCCTCATCAAGTATTTCTCGAGCTCGCTTAAGATCGAAATTCTCCTTACTTGTCTTCCCCCACGGCAGGCTGGTCAACCAGTCGAGATAGTTACGAGATACGCTAAAGTAAAGCAGATCAACAAAGCGTACAATCCCCATGTTATCACGATACCTGAATTCTGAGGAATGGTTGTCAAGGAATGACAGTTTACTGAGTTCTTCCTCAATCACTTCTTCAACTTCTCGTGGTAGAGTAAGGTCCTTCACACGAGCACGGAACTTGTCCGATATCGCATCTTTGTCGTCTTTCTGTTCAGCCCAAAATAAGTGTAAAGAAAAAAGAATAAGCTCAACCTACCTCTAAACCAAGCTCTCTCTTGATGATCTTCAGCTGTTCTTGCAACATGTACTTTCGTTGCATCTTGTTCACTTTTTCTTCCACCTAAATCACAACAGGTATACGTCTTCACTCAGTGACACTCACTCACCTCTTTGCCCAATTTCTGCTGCAGTGTTGCGACCGCTAGCTCCTTCTTGAGCAACTCGAGAGTCATCATTAATCTTTCAGGGATCTGATGGAGGAAATAGGAAGACAGGATCACAAAGAGAGAAATGTCTCACACATTTACACTCTCTAGCACTCCTTGAAGCTGCTTAGAGTCAGCGCTTGTCAGAGCAGCACCTGGAGAAGAAAGAGTTAAGTGTCTCTCCGTATTCGACAAGTGACAGACCAAAGTCAGGTAGGTGGACCGGGTTGTCGACGACTTTTTTGCCTGCTTCAACAAGCTGGGCCAAAGACTCACTATCTCATAGATATTACGATGGTGACACTACAATGTTATACAGCTCACCGGTAGAGTGGATTCAACGCGATTATGTCGCGAATTGTTTTTATAACTTCGGCAGCAATAGCCTTCAAAGAACCAGGATAGTAGTCAAAAGGAAGCCCACTTTAATCACTTCCTACCTTCACTTCCTGGGTCTGTTCAAATGGCTCATGCTCCAAGTTCTCTGTCTCAACCATCATCACTTGCTGGTCCACAGCGCCTCCATCTTCTTTCTTCTGCTCCATAGTTTCAGCCGGCTCTTCTTTGCTCTTATTCTCCGATTTTTTCTTTTTGCCTGTTCGTTGATTTGACATTTTCCTAAGTTGCTGTCTCATAGTACTGATCACTGGCTTCTCTTCTGTCTTCGATACTATTTCTTCCTCTTTCACAGGACCAACTATTTTAATACTGTTAGAGGAAATGGAGTGCACAGGTTACACGCAGACAATGCTCCACCCACCGGCGATGACCATGAATAATCATTCTGAGAGAGTCACCAATTTCGTGCATCTCGGTGATCTGGACAAAAGTTCCAACATCGTACAACTCATCTAGACTAGAAACAACATCCGCTTCATTGCTGCAGGAGAGAGAGAGAGAGAGAGAAGTACATGGCGAGGTACAGCATTATTTTCACATAGAATTCTGGCACCATTTCGGTCTCGCTCTCTTACTTGTCGTCCTTTTTGAGAAATGCTCCGGCGTACGGCATAGACAACTTACACTTTGTACGAATGAGCTCTTTCAAGCGTTTATCTGTGATCTACATGGAAACAATTAATGAACAACAATGGAGACACAGCCCAACCTCACCTCAATCATTTTGACGAATCGTGGAAAGACTGGATTCCTGTTCATAGCCAAAACAGGCACCTCCGGTAACCACTTGGGAACAGTGACGGGAGCAAGAGCGTTACCAGGTATACCAAACTCCTCATCACTATCACTATCACTATCACTATCTTCCTCCACTTCTCCCTCGTTGTCATCACCGCCTCCATCGCCAGTGTTCGAGCTCATGTACCGCAGTTTACTCTGAACGAGAGAGAGGAAGTCTAAGTGATGATGCAAGGCGACCACGTGTCACCCTCACAGTTCTCCATCGCCATATTTTCTGCAGTGTCACTGAATTATTATATCGAGAAGGCACTTGATGATGCCATAGAGGAGTGTGATTGGACGAGAGAAGAACAGAGCGCCACAAACTGGGAGATCCAAAGAGACATCGCACACTCGCCATTGGCATGCGAGAGCACGTTGGTGGGTGTGTTTAAAGGCGTGGCTTACAGCGGTTGATTTCTACGAATTTCTATGTTCGTCCCTCGCTCAGTAACGCGCTCTACCAGCACTAAACGACCATCTGCAGCTGTGAAGAGTGAAGAAGCTGTTGCAGCAAAACTAGCTACTACAGTGGTCGATCTGCGAGCTCAAGAAAGCACCAAACTGAGTGATGACGTCACTATCTCACATGATGACGTCATTGATAATACACTAGAAGGAGAGGAGAATGATGAAGATGAGGTGGTTATATCATACAGCAAGCAGCAACGATGGCCTGATCCTGGGGAGCCAGTGTGTGTGGTGTGCGGCCGATATGGAGCGTACATTGTCGACGTTACTGAGCAAGACGTGTGTAGTCTAGAATGCAAGGCTAAGCAGCTGAAAATGGCTGGTATCTCTCTCCCTTCACAATCCGCTGAGACTACTGACAAAGAAGGAGATAGTTCCAAAACAATCTTAACTGAGAAGCAGACGTTACAATGGAGAGCCGAGGTTATTGTTGTATCTCAAATTTGAAATAAAATAAATTTTTTTAAATCAAGGTGGGAGTGAACATCAAAGGGCCCAACCCACCGCATCCTGTGCTCCATATCAAACACATCAAGTTGTGTCCAAAGTGTAAGTTCAACTTCATCACTGCATGACAACTTTTTGTGTAAAATCATTTTACTGCAAAATCAGGCTCTCAACAATCTTATGTAAATAGACACACAATATTTAAGCAGAGCCTGACAATGATATACTGTTGTCTGAGGTAACAGAACCATGTTATAAGAATATTGCATAACAATAAGTGAGTCAGAGAGTCTGTCCATGATATTGACAAAACAATAGTCAGAGTCTGTTACTGATCTAACTGTTTTAAACTAACTATTAATGCAAATTCTTCTTCACTTCACTGATTTTTCTCAGTGCAGGAGAACCTGGTTTCTGCAGACATTGCCCAACTCACTCCAGTCCAGATGCAGGTTATACCAGCAGTGCTGGCTGGACGAGATGTGCTAGCTTGCTCTGCTACAGGCTCTGGAAAAAGTATGATCAATATAATGTAGCGTGACGCAGTAATGTATTTGTTCTCTGCAGCATTGTCATTCCTGCTACCAATAATGCAGCTACTGTCATCTACCACTGATTCTACTGCACTCATTCTTTCTCCTACCAGAGAGCTGTGCCTACAGCTTGAGGAGCAAGCTAAGATACTCATGAAAGGTGAGGGAAGAGGCATGTCACCTTTCTGCACCTATCCTACTAATTTGTGATAACATCAATTTTATTTTACACGATTTTGATGTTGAATTATCTTTCCTCTCACAGGACTCCCTGACATGCTCACAGCTGTTCTTATAGGAGGGGTACCCATTCCTCACCAGTTGCATAGACTAAAATCTAACATACAGGTAAAAAGTTTAAAAGCACTTTTGTTTGATTTTTTTTCAGGTTATCGTAGGCACTCCAGCTAGAGTGAAGGAGCTCATTGAAAACCATGGTATGAAGCATAGTATCATATACTACAGTGGTGCCTGTGTGTTGCGCTACAGCACAGGACTTGTCTAAGGTGAAGATACTGGTGCTGGACGAAGTGGATTCCCTCCTTCAGATGGGGTTCGAGAAACAGGTGAGAAAGATTGTGATGACGAGTGCCTAGCGAGTTAGCGAGTTCAAAGGTCAAGTCTGTGATGGACAGCCTGCCAAGACACAGACAGAACTTGCTGTTCTCTGCAACTATTCCACCAAAGATTGAGAGGCTGGCTGATGAAATACTCACTAACCCACTCTTTGTGTCTGTTGGAAAGGTAGGCTATGCTATCCATCCACCTATCCATGCTTTTGTCTTTAGCCCAGTGCTCCAAGCCCTGCTATTAGGCATACAGTTGAATGGGTGGAAGAGAGTGCTAAAAAGCAAAGATTATTCTCCTTTCTAAAAGACAAAGATTTGTTTAAGTCAGTCTCTCTCTCATTCATCTTAGTAGAATCTAGCAGTTCTCTACAGACCTCCTGCTGTTGTGTTTGTCTGTTCCAAGAAAGGTTGTCTATTGCTGGCTGAAGCTATCAATAAGGTTATCAGAGTGCTTCCAGCTGTGTTATTTGTTTTCCTCCATATTGTAGGTGTGTGATGTTGCTGCTGTGTGCCTTAATGGCGATATGGCTCAGGAACGGCGCAGCTTCATCCTCAAGGGTTTTCAGGAGGGACGCTATGAAGCGATAGTGTCCACCGGTGTGCTGGCTAGAGGCCTGGTACTGCCCAATGTGCAGCAGGCAAGAAAAAACAGCTAGCGACTATCTGTACTGCTCACCTCAGTGTTTTTTGCTTTAGGTGTTCAATTTTGATATGCCGTCATCCATTGATGAATTTGTGCACCAAGTAAATAAGACAAAGCGAGAGAATAATTTTATCATTCTGTGTTGTAGATTGGAAGGGCTGGTCGGCTTGGATCTCCTGGCTGGGCTGTCACTTTTATAAATGACACTAACAAAGGTTGGTCATTTGAGGCCTAGTGGCTGGTGCCTCCTGTAGCACTCCCCTCTCACACAGGAGCGTTCTGTGACTTGGTAGACACTCTCGGGAAAGAGACTCATTTTCCTACTCAGTTGCTGCAATCACACAGTCTTGCACGACAGAGAAAGAGGCGCAGGTCAGATGAACAACTGGAAACAAGGACTAAAAGGAAGAAAAATTTTTATAATCAGTCAGTGCAAAAAATGTGTTAGCGAGTGTGATTGATATTCTCTTATCAGAGAGACACTTCTTGAACTGGTGAAAGGAAGATCAAGAAAAGTAAAGAGTAAAATTCAAATCTAAAGTGGAGTAGTACATTTTCACTGCTTGGAACTAAAGGCTTATTGTTGCAACAAAGTATTCATTTTAAGAGTGCTGGAGTGACTGTGAAATGCACGTTTCTTAGACTGCTGCTAATTGTACCAGACGTAGTTGATTGCATTACTCGACAATGATACGTTTTCCAGTGCTAACTCAAAATACGTGCTAATGTGTGCCGCGTGGGTTTTGGCGGTAAAACTGCAGATAAAACCATCAGAGGTGCGTAAATCTGTAAGCGAACTGTACATCTCCGCAAGCAATGGAAGACTTCAAGCATGCAGCAACAGCACCCACTGAAGGCCGCGAGTACGGTAGCCAAAGCCTCCACTATCCTGCCGTGGAGCCTGCTGCTTCACAGCCAGCATCTTGCTCGTTTTCGTATCCCTCTCCGGCTTTTCAGCAACATCAGCTCCAGTTTCCGCCGCCCGAGTTCTACTACATATCGCCGCTGAGACAGCTTCTGTATCCTGCCGTGGATCCAGTTACTCAACATTTCAACAGTCATCAATTCGTTTCGCAGCATCAGCAGCAACTACCAGTTCGCACTGCAATGTTGCCTACGAGCCCAGCATCCGGTGCGTCACGATGCTGCGGTATCGGCGAACCAACCAAGTCGCTGCTATTACCGACCGAGAACATCACAAGCAACTTCTCGTCAGGACCGAGCGCAAAGCTGACAGAAACTGCTCTGTGGAGACAATTTGCAGAAGTAGGCAACGAAATGATTGTGACAAAACCTGGAAGGTGAGAAAAAATGGCAGATTTTCACCTCGCCACTGTTACCAATTCTCTCCTTCAGGTGCATTTTCCCACCTCTAGTGGTATCCATCAGTGGTCTTCATCCAGAAACAAAATATGAAGTGGTTCTTCGCTTAACCAAAGCAGACAACTATCGTTACAAGTACAGCGATAGAAAGTGGTATCCTGCCTGCGAATCAGACATATTCCACAACGAAGACAGAATGGTCTTCAAGCATCCTAACCTACCAAGCACAGGTGAATTCTGGATGAAACAACCGATCAGTTTCCGGATGGTTAAAATCACTCACTACAAAGAGAACTGCAAGAAAGAGAGTGTAAGTCACCTTATACTAAACACAGTGCTCATAAATTTTTTTTTTTTCTACTCCCTTTAGCTTCTTGTACACACTATGCATAAGTATGTGGTACAATTGGACATTGTACCAGTCGACTCACCAGCAAATAAGACAACTGTTACACTCTATGACACGACATTTACTGCAGTCACATCTTACCAGAATACTGAAGTAAGTTTATGCTATAGCTAGCTACTCGTGACGACTCTCCTATTCCACCTATTCCACACAGATTGCTAAACTGAAGATCAAGAATAACCCATTTGCTAAAGGATTCCGTGATAAAGAGAACAGACTACAGGCTAACCACTCCATGCTACCCTTCCTTGATCCAGCTCAGTACATCAGCAAACCTCCTCAGCTCGGTCCACCAAGAATCCTCCCAGCACCATGCTGGGCTGCACCACCACACGCTCAGTTCCCAGCTGAATCAGGACAGTCACCTAGCACTCACTAGCTCACCCGATCATCTCTAGACATTTCCGATAGCTAATCCTTATATAAGCTTTGATGTTTATGTTATATCACATTTTCAATAAAATAGTTATATACAGCTCTAGTGTGCTTGGGGTGGTGGAAGAAGTCTAGGTAATCTTGCAGGCTGTTCAAAATCATCGCTTGGAGTCACAACCACTGGATTCTTTTTAGCAGACGGTTGTGAACGGCCTCTGCTTTTTCTCTTCTGTGGTCGCCTGTTCTCTTTACTGGATGATGTGGAGGAAGATTGTTCAAAATACGGTGAAGTAGTTGGTGAGGTAGGGAGGCTTGCAGATCGAGCAGCAAACTCAAAGGTTAGTTTGAGGAACTCCTCTCCTCTATAGTTGTTCCATCTCACTTCAGTCATTCCTATGACACTCATCATCTCACCTTGTGTGGTCGGCAGACACACAGACATCTCGCGAAGAGTAGCCACCGACATCACAGCTTCGGGATTTCGTTTCAGCTCTCCAGCAATGGACAGCCTGAGGCAGTTAAGTGCCTGGTAACACTCCTCCCTTAGTTTGTCTTTGGCTGATGCTGAAGAGGAGTCTCTTGCATCGCTGTTAGAACCTCTCTTCCCTCTCAACTGGAGCAGCACCTTTCCATACCGCCCTTCAAATACTTCATCAGCCTTGGGTCCGAGTTTGACGTAAGACACTACATTGTCATGGTTCCCAATCTGTAGGTCCTCGGCAAGAACATTTTTCAGTACCATCATGTGAAGAAGTCGCTCGAGGTCGTGTTTAGTGAGCGAGTTCCCTTTGCCGAACAACGGGAGAGGGAGAAGCTGACCTTTGGAGGACTGGCTCCCTCTCAAGGCCTCCATTAGTTGAACCAGTGTCACCTGACCAGCCACACCCATTTTCAAACTGGTCAAGACCACTCTCACTATATTAGTAACATCCTCCGTGCGATAGGGCACCTTGGAGTGACAATTATCACAAGAGGTCGAGCTGCTCTTGCACACCTCAGGATCAAACTGCTCAGCAAAGTATCCCAGCAGCTGAGCTCTGCGACAATCTGACTCATTCTCACAATATTGCACCATACGATAGAGATTGTCCAAGTGTTGGTGCTGTTGCACATATGTTCCCTCTGACTTAATCAGACGGCGGATACGATACATATCAGCGTAACTGTAGAACAAGATGCACTGGGCTGCTTGACCGTCTCTCCCTGCTCTGCCTGCCTCCTGGTAGTAGCCCTCAATCGATTTAGCTAGCGAATGATGAATGACAAATCTGACATCTGGCTTGTCTATCCCCATACCGAATGCAATGGTAGCACACACAACCTTAGAGGGAGAGAGAGAGGAGAGTGAGTGTGTGAGTGATAATTGGTCTCACCTTACACCTGTCTTCTCGGACCCATCGTTCCTGGGTGCTGGTTCTCTCAGTGTCGCTGAGCCCAGCATGATAACAGAGGGCAGGAATACCAGCCTGGGACAGGTCTTGGCTGACCTGCTCACAGTTTCTCCTGTATACACACAGTTGAACCGAGTGATAACGTGCAAATACTAATCACAAAGTTTAGAGGCATACACGAACAAGCATGCACATAGAAGTGAAAATATGTGTCACAGAGACTTTGACCTGGCGAAAATATTTTGTGCTGTGTAGCACAGAGATTTTTTAACAGGTGTAAATATGACACACAGGCGCACCTTGAGAGACAGTATACAATCCCAGACTGACCACGAAACTGAGACTTTATGAGTTCGACGATGTCCTCGGTAACTTTTCGTGGCTTTTTAGGCAGCACAGAGTAATGGAGGTTGGTGCGGTTGAAACTCTGTGTGAACCTAGTGGGTAGTGAGAAGTGGTAGGTAGATGAAGCGATCATGTGATCTCACCATTTCGTTGTCTTCATTCGGAGTTGATGGAGTATGTCTGTTTGTACCTTAGGTGTGGCGGTGGCAGTCAGCGCCATTAGTGGAGTGCCCGGGTATTTCTCTCTCAGCTCACACAGTCGCTTGTAGTCAGGTCTGAAGTCATGTCCCCACTGACTGATGCAATGAGCTTCATCTATAACAAACCGACAGAGACTGCCTCTCCTATGGAGGCCATGAAGGGTCTGCTGTAGCTTGCAACTGGCGCCCAACTGAGAGAGAGAGAGAGAGAGAGAGAGAGAGAGAGAGAGAGAGAGAGAGAGAGAGAGAGAGAGAGAGAGAGAGAGAGAGAGAGAGAGAGAGAGAGAGAGAGAGAGAGAGAGAGAGAAAGGGAGAAAGGGAGAGAGGGAGTGAGGGAGTGAGAGAGTCAGGGGGAGAGAGAGTGAGAAGTTGTATACCTTCTCTGGGGTAACGTAGAGCAGTTTAATGGCGGAATCTATCGAGGTCAGCTCAGCGTATATCTCTCTCTCTGTCACTAGTGACATGTCACCCGACAAGTGACAGGCAGGAATCTACAGCAGAAGAGTAACAACACGGCAACAGCAGAGCTAATAGTCTCACCCCCAAACTGCACAGCTTCTGGACCTGGTCTTGTATGAGAGAGCGAAGAGGGGACACAACTACTGTTACACCAGACATGACCAGTGCTGGCAGCTGGTAACAGAGGCTCTTGCCGCCACCTGTCGGCATCAGCACAAAGCAGTCCTCTCTCAGACAAGCTGCATTGATGGCTTCTAGTTGGTTTGGTCGGAAAAGCTGTAGACCGAATGTCTTGGTAAAGATCTTCATTAGCTCTCGTGTGTGTGGGTAGGATGGTTGGGAGAACTCGTGAGAATGGTCTGGTAGAGCGAGGGAAGAAGAAGGCTTTGGAGTTGAGACATGGTTAGTGGAGAAAGATCGTCTTGTCGAGAGCTGTGCATTTGAGGCTGAATGAAGACTATTTGATGTAGAAAGAGACTGTCCAGGAGTAGAGAAATGGTTAGTAAAAGTTGATTGTGTTGTTGTTCTTGGTTCAGTCATTAAGGCATAATCTTGTCCAGTACTATTCCTACGTTCACAATATTGTTCACGCTCATATTCTGCGCTCCTCCTTTGTTCAGCTTCTTGGTAACCACTGTCTTCTTCTGCAGTAGGTGTGTCTTGAGACCCGATATAGATTGGAGAGTCGGGAGACGAGAAGTCAAGTCTCGGAGGAGGAGAGAAACATTGTTGTTGTCTCTGTCGCAACTCTTGCTCTCTTGACAAAAGCTTCTTCCTGCAGAGAAGGAGATAAAGTGAGCAAGTACTAGAAGTAGCAATCTAACCTGATAGCAAGGTTCTTCTTTACTTCACAGACACTGCTTCCGAGCAGCGAGCTCAGGGTAGCACTGGGTATGTCTGCAAATAAATCGCAGAGGTCATCCATCACTTTCATCCGCTTTTGAACCACTTCTGATAACTCCTTCTCCAGCTCTGACGAAGACGTAGGTGTGGATATTGTGGTGGTAGAAGAAGAGGAGCATGTAATAGGATGTGAGGAGGAGGAAGAAAACAATGATGAACTACCCATGGAGACTGGTTGAGCAGATGAAAATAATGGAGTTGAAGAGTACACAACTCGAGAGCAGCTGCTGCTGGTGGTATTTGACTCAGTGGTGGTGTGTGTTGAGGTGTATGTTGGTCTGGGAGTCACTGTAGTGGTAGTGGTGACTGTAGAAGAGCTGGTCAAGGGAGGAAAGGATTTGAAACTAGACGATACTGTTGTAGAGACATGTTGAGCAGTGGGTGATGGGTTAGAAGGAGGAGTACTGCTGTGTGACGATGATGAAACAGGAAAAGATGAGGTTAAGTGAGTCTGGATCAGAGAAGGCCGAACTAGACTAGCTCCTGGAACAGGTGGAGCAGAGCTGACTCGAGATGACTGTCCCAACTTCTTGAAAGCAAAGGTTTTTCTAGGTACGAGAGAGCTGTGGTAATACCAGTAACACTATAATAGCCTCTCCTACCCTTTGTTGTCTCTTGAAGCGGGTGTACTTGGCGCCTGCTGTCTGTATCTGTCCAGGTGCAGGCTGAGATTGTTTCTGGGACGAGCAGCCATTTTGTTTGCCCGCCTTGAATTCGTATCAGTGACCAATCAAAATCGATGCAATCTATTTTTAGTAACATGACCGCATTATAAAAGTTAACGCATTGACCGCCCACAGTGGTTATTAACAGGTCATCCTTCTTTGTCCGCCATTAGCACTGCAGTGTACGTCTGTCAAGATGAGCCGTGAGGCCAACCAGCACGAGTACTCCTCTCTTCTTTCTGATGATGAAAACAGAACCGTCTTCACTGTACTTGGCGCACGTCGTTTGGTGAGCCTAAACACTCTGGTCTCACATTTTCAAATCATTTCTCTTTCTTTCAGTCCAAAGCGACAGCTGTAGTACAAATGTTTCATGCTCACCCAAACCCCTCCCAATGGACTAAACACAGGACTGGTGTTGTGTGTTTCGTGAAGGACAATATGCTTCGTTCGTACTTCATTAGACTGGTGGATATTAGCGTGAGCAATAGAATGTCTAATGAGAAAAATTCTCATCTGTCTGTGTTTTAGTCCAAGACCATAGTGTATGAGCAGGAGTTGTATGATCAATTCCGCTACAACCGAGACCGACCATGCTTCCATTCCTATCCTGGTGATGTAAGAGCTTCTCTAATCATTACCTCTTGTGTTAGTCTGATTCACTGTTTGTGTTTCGCTCACAGAAATTCACAGTCGGACTAAACTTTGCAAGTGAAGATGAGGCTGACAAGTTTGGTCAGGCAGTGGAGTCAAAGATCAACTATGTCCGACGAGCAAGTGGGTATCTTGTGAGCACTTTATCCCACCTGTATACATGTATTTTGTCCTTCTAGCTATGAAGAGAAAGCCACCTGGTCAAGATACAGCTGGACAGCCAACAGCACCTGTCATCAATCGCCCGCCAGTTAATGTACAAAGGGGTAACGCTGATATGTTTAACAACAAAAAACAGCCGGCGAAGAAAGGTGCTGCTGCCGGTAAACCTAAAAAGCTCACTAAAGCTGATATAGGTCTTCCAACTGATTTCAGGTTAGCTGTGTGTGTGCACGTGTGATAAAATGTACTACTGTCATTCTTTAGGCATTTAGCTCATGTTGGTTGGGATCCTTCAACTGGAGCATTTGATGTAAGCAGTCTCTTGCACTGTTGTTGCATATCGACTTCTTCCTCTCTACTAAACAGAGCAGCAACATAAACCCAGAATGGAGGAAGCTGCTGGACACTGTTGGAGTTACTGAGGAACAGCTCAAGGACAAGGAAACAGCTAACTTTATCTATGACTTTGTTGAGAAGAGGGGAGGAATCCAGAAAGCTACGCAGGAACTTGAGAATATAAAAAGCAAGCCACCTCCCCCGCCATCTAGTAGGGGCCATAAGAAGCGCTCTGGCAATAATCGGGCCCCTCCAGCTCCTCCGCAGCCTCGTGATGTACCCCCGGCCCCTCCGACTCGTGGTGGTGGCAATGTTCCTGCTCCACCACCTCCTCCTCCAGTAGGTAAGAAGAAGCCCTCTCCACTGTGTCTATTGCTGTGGAATTTAGTAGTTTGTTTGTCATGCATAGTTGAGAGGATATTATTTCTGTTGAAAGTTATCATGATGTAGTTCTTTTGTCAGTGTCTTGTCGCTAATGGGTCTGACTGACCGCACAGTATAGTGTGAGTACTGTTTCCACCTCTCTAGGAGTGCCAGCTCCCCCTCCTCCTCCCCCTATGGCTGGCGGTGGCAGTGGTGGTCCACCACCTCCTCCCTCACGAGGACCCTCAAAACCTTTACCTCGTGTGGATGATGCTCGCAGCAATCTTCTAGCCAGTATCAGGCAGGGAAAACAACTCAAAGCGGTCAGTGCTTCATTTGCACTTTAATAACTCTTCTCTTTCTTGCTTTTTATGGTAGGTAAGTGCAATTGAGGCTGAAGAAGATGATCGTGAGAATGATCCAGAACTTGATGGAATGGCGGGTGCCCTGCAGAGAGCACTCGCTTCACGAACGAACGCCATACACGGAAGTGGTGAGTGTCTCTGTGCATCATGATAGCGGCCTCATCAATGTGTATATCTTTAGACTCTGACGATGACGAAGGAGACGAGGACGACGATGATGAAGAGGACTGGGACTAACGACCATGACATCATCCATGTGTGCTATAAATAGACTAGCCTGATCTCTTTTAGAACTATGTTTTGCTCAACAGCTGGTACTATAGTGGGTGTGTTGTGGAATCATTAGTCATGTCAGAAATGACAGTTTTTAAATTATATTATTGGTAATTTCCTGTCACGTATAGCATGGTACAAGTATTCTACTACCAAACATAAACACACACTACATACAATGTAACAGAGTTGATTTGAGGTTTTGAAATCGGAGAATGTGTACTATGAGTAGATGCAATAAAGTTCATCCCTCGTCTTTGGGTGGTGTAAACCATCCTGTGACCGCAAGAACGGATATAATGAAATGAACGGCATTTGACTCACCGCTTTTTTCATGTATCTTCACTAGTGACTTGTATGCATTTTGAGCTTTAGCTAAAGAGTAGGTTTCTCCCTGTGTGATGGAGAGTCTATGATGGAGCTTGACAAGGTGAGCTGTACCTTGGTTTGGTGGAAGATTATCCGTGCTTTGCCCTTCACGAGAGTGGCGCCAATCTGAAGTATCAAAGCCTCCATAGTGTAAGCGCTGCTCCATCCCTGAAAATGCAGAATAAAAGCTCTACATCTTCCTGCATCTCTTACCTGTGGTGTCAGTAGCTCCATGCAGATAGCTCCTCCTGCCAGCACATAGCCTCCTTTGACAACTGGTCGAACTAGGCGAACAAACGGTGGAGTGTACGGAAACTTGTCATCAAACACTGCGTGTAAAAGCAGATGGTCTACTCCTTCAGAGTCTTTTAATCGCTTCATGTCTTCAGACAGAGAACTGTCCTTATCCACTCTGACCAAGAGACCCAAGATAGAATCATTATGTACAAACAGTTGGGCATACCTGTACAGTTTAATGTACCAGTTATAGAGACTGTCGTCAATCAATTCAACACAGTACAAGCCTACAATGAAGACAAGTAAATTTACTGAAATCTGCTGCACGCTCAAAATACCATCTTTAAAATTCTGTGATCGGTAGATGTCTCTCAGCTCTCGCATCAGTCGGTCAGATGCTCGGACAGAACTGGTGCTCCCCGGAGCACTGCTAGCTGAGCTCCCTCCACTGGTACGCTGCTGCTGAAGGAACTCTTGTCTTGTGTTCATCCTCACCTTCTCCAGCACGGCCTTGTTCTCTTCTGTGATGCCTGTGTCTGCTCCAATATCTTCCTCGTCACTAGGAAAAATAAAAATGAACAGATAATCCTTCTTCCTCTACCAGTAACTCTTTCCCTCCACCTCCCTCTTTCTCTCTCACACACCTTTTGCTGAGGTCAACATCTTCGCCAAACATGTCATCATCCAGAGCAGGATCAAACATGTACTCGTCATCGTAACCAAAGTCTTCCTCCTCCTCATCTTCATCTCCTCCTCTCACAGCTCCGCCCACTGCGCCAGCGCAGGATTCACTGTCTTCGGAGTCCATATCATGTTGCATTCCATCGTCTGAACCAGCACGCTCAACCTGGAGAACAAAGAAAACCATGAAAAGTTTTTAAAATAAAAAATTGTGGTTTTGTACTACAGAGTGAGAGAGGAAGTAAGAGAGGGTGGGCGGACGAGAGAGAGAGAGAGAGACTGATAAATTAAAAAGTTTAGGACTCTTGCTCAACACACCCTGTGACTCAATGCAATAGGGGAAGCACTATTGGGCTCAGCAGACAACACTTCAAATTGAGGACTGTGCAACCAGCACACAATAGTGCTCCCAAGCATTAATAGACAATACTCTATGGTACTAATTATTGGTGTGAAGGACATATGGGTATGAGTGTACATCCCACACACACAGCATCCTGCAGATAAGTGGTATCACATATCATTGATGTGTACTTAAGCAGCTGATAATATAGGAGTCCAACTAGCATCCATTGAGCATTGTGTGTGTTCGCTATTCCATAAACGTTCTCACTTGTGAAGTGGTTTTTTCAAAACTGAATGTATAACACGCACAGTATGGGTTGTTGACTTGCCTGCGCAGATGAGGCTAGACTGAAGAGTTCTCCCACTGCTGGTGGTAGAGGGATGTTGCACAGCTCACACATTCGTGTGACAAGATGCCGTACCTTCGCTAACAGCTAGAGGCGGGAGATAGGTAGATAAAGAGTGAGCTGCTAATGTGTGTGTTTGTAAGCTCACTGGGTGACTGGAATTAGCGCTAAACTCATCAGACATGTTGAGCTCCTCTATGACTGGTTGAATGATTGGATTATCAGTCTCTGAGAACCATATCGGTAGAACAATTGGATAGCTAGTCTAGAGGGAGAGAGAAGAGAGAGATATGTTTAAAAGAATGTTCCTCTACTCACTGAAATGCTGCACTGTATGACATATTTGGTTCTATTTGTGTCACAAAACGAGCAGACCACTTCTTCTCGAGAAGCCAGTGTTATCTGAAAGCAGCCATCACCGCGAGGGAACTGCTGCTCGAGAATGCTCAGCTCTGTCCGGAGTGTCTTATGGGACATCAGGAGGAGAAGAAGTGACCTTCAGTTGTCTCTCTTGTTCTCTCCTACGTTCTCTAGACGAAACGCCGGGACGATGAACAAGCGCCAAGATCTAGGGATAGAGAAGCTCCACCCACTAACTGGTGGCAGCTCCACCCACAAACAAAGGCGGGCTGAAAATGACAAGCGAAGAATATTTTTCAGCGGCAGAGTTCTTCGGCTACACGTCGCAAAAGTTCTGTAGCGAAGTGCACGCAATTTGTTACAATGAGTACCTTCGCTGCGTGAGCAGTACCAAAGAAAAACTGCAGACAATGTATCCAGACAGAAAGGAGGAAATCCAAGAAGGCTACACAAATTTACTCATTGGGTTCTCGCGTCATTTGGACGAGCAAACAGAGTACTTCTTGCAGTACTACGAGAAAAATATTCACGGCATTCTCTGCGGGGTGCCGGTGTATGGAGTGGAGGTTGAAGAGTCCAGAGAAGTCGGAGAGAGACTGAGCAATCTGAAGCAGAGGACTATAGCAGTGAACCAGCTAAACCACACACTTTCACAGAGAGTGACCAAAATGGAGGAGGAGATTCACAAGAGAGAGGCTCTCTTGCTCAAAATGCAGCAGTTTGCCGAGAAGAAGAAGGACATAGACCAAGCAAAGATCATGCTAGAGAAACTGAGGAGTATGGTAGACCAAGATAAACCAGAGCAATAACAATGTCTCAATAATAATTAAATTTTATTATTATTATCATTCTACAAAAAATAAGATTAAGTCTACTAAGTTGCTAATTTTGATGTGTTTCCTATCGTCCAATTGGAGGCGCAGAGAAATTAAATTTGAGTTGCTGCAGAGAAAGAAAACAGTCAAGTTAGTGAAAATCATTGATTGTGCTAATGTGTTTTGTCACACAATGGAGGATGATCAGAGACTGAATACATTAGTGCATGAAGGTGGTACTTTTCACTATTATAGATAGTGTAAAGTACCACCTAGTTATAGATAGTTCACTTTTCACTTACTCTCAGTCTATCATTGATCGAGAGACGAGCTGCTGCTATTGAATGCTGGCGTCTCGCAGTTGACAGCTGGGTCTGTCTGTAAGTCAGTCTCTGTTTTGTTCGTGGAGGAGCAGGAGGAATAGCAGAGCCACATAGCTCAAGTTGTGTGCTGCCTTTGTCCTTGTAGAATGGGTTTGAACTAATGCTGGGATATCTGTAGCAAGAGATAGGTCATAGATTATTAGGTATCACTGGATGGTCCCTTACTTGTATTGGTGCGTGGTATTCCATTGTGGTGTAACAACATTAGGAGGGAGAAAAGGAGGAGGTGTGTGAAACTGGAGTTGGTAAGGTGATCGTAGTTGCTGCAGCCGATACTCTGGGATGCCTCTGTTCATCAGAGTGCAACTGTTGGGGCCGCCACGAGGCCAGTTCAGAGAGTGTCCAGGGAGCAGATGAGCGCTGTGAGAAGAAGGAAGATGATCGGGTGGGTCATGGTGCTGGTAGGTCTGTGTGTAGTACTGAGGGTTGTCAGTACTCTCGCTGTTTGTTCTGACAGGAGGGACGGATGGTGTCACTGATCGAGAGCTCGGTTGAGACTCCAGTGCTACCCTGACCTGCTCAGACACACCCATCCCTCTCACCAGGGACTCTCTCAACTGGAGACCAGCCAGCCGTTCCAATTCCTCCTCTTCTTGGATTATCTCTGGTAGTCCTCCTGTGTGCATTGGAGAATGCTGCAGAGATACAATCAAGCTAGCTACACCACTAGTTAGAGTCTGCATTACCTCATCTTCTGTCTGCTGTAGAGCAGGCACTCTGAAGCTCATTCCTCGTCTTCTCACTACAGCAGAGTGCCCTGCTGATGATAATCTCTTGGACGTCTCTACTTGGCTGGCTATCAACCTCATTCTCTGCTCTCTCATGTGGGGAGGGCTTTCTGCTCCACTGGATCCCTGTCGTGACGGTTTGTCTTTATTCAAGAATCCCTTCTCCTCTTTTCGTTTCATTTCTAGCTCTTCTCTGAGCTGTTTGGCGAGCTCAGATCGTGCACGTGAGGAGGCAGTTTGAGAGCACAGCGACGTACTCTGGTCAAAAAAGTTTTTGTAAACTTCTGTGTTTCCATCCTTGGGGTATATCCGAGTGAAGCCACCAAGATGTCTTTGTTCGTATTTTTCAAAGTGTGCATCGTACTGTGCTCTCTCTTCCTCCTCATGTTGACTGTAAAGACAATAAGAATGTAAATCTAATGCATTGTCTGTATGCAGCATGTCAAACCTGCTTTCCTTTGGTTTCTTCCCACAGAGCAGCCTATCCTGAGCCTTCTTTTTCTCCTCCTCCTGGCACCTCTTCTTACTGTTAGCAAACAAGTCCAGTAGCTGGAGTGTGTCATGTAGTAACCCCTCCTTCACCTCCTTGTCTAGTGGAGCGTCTGTGTGGAAACTAGGTGATCGATTTACCTATGAAAACACAGAAAAGTATTTTTAACTGCACGTATTATGCCTACCTCTACAAGCCATGCTTTGAGCTTTCTGTCCAGTAGAACATCGAACCCAAGTATCTCAAAGCAGGCACTGCCTCGAGTGTGATTGTAGAAGAATGATCGATAGTTGTGCTTGAGAATTGGATGAATAGAAATCAGTGTCTTGATGACCACATCCTTAGGAGAGAAGAAAACAGTCACAGTACAAAGAAGAGAGTGATGCATCACTAACATTGATTGCTGCCCATATTTTATCGATGTCATATCCATTCTCAATGAACCATTTGTTGACGGTGGTCACTCTTCTCTTGCTGCCGCTGTCATCATCTCTTACGAAATCCTTACTGAGCTTGTTGATTGCATAGTTCGTCAGATGCATGCACACTTCATCCTGGAGGTGAGCAAGAGAAAGAATGAGACTCCCATAGATGTGATTGTACTACATAGTGTCTACAGAAGAGCTTCTACCATGTTATGTCCAGTAGGCTCCTTGTATTGTATGGTAGCAAATCGTGCCAGTCCATCACGATACATGTATACTCTCAGAGGATCACACGAGGTGACCAGAACATACAGACGCAGGTCAAACTTGAACCCATCGATGATGAAAGGCTGTGAAACAAAGAGAGAGATCAATACAATGCTAGCTGTTGGTATACTGTACCCACTCGAGCAATGTATTGCTGACAGACTAAATGTTCGCCATTGTTGACCTCCTGTAGAAAGAGGAGTTGAATTTTAGCTACAGTAGATGTTAGAAACTCACCTTTGGACTACGAAATAGGAAAATTCCTTTGCCCTGGCTTCCACTACCTGGTTTTGCAATGAATACCTTGTTCTTTTTCTTCTGACAATATGCTTGAAAATCCCCAAAGCTACAAAAAGAGAACAAAATCACTTATTGATTGTCCTACTGTCTATTCATTTGACTCACTCAGCAGGCAGTGTCCAGGTTCGTGGAAAGCAGTTGTAGTCTTTCGGGAATAGTTTTAACATCCTGTTCATATGTCTAGCCAGCAGGTCCTTGCGACAGATTTCATTCATTCCAGGAAAATGGTTAACTTTCTACGAATGAAGAAACGGCAGAGAAGAGTGAAACATCTTGCAGCTCATTATTCAACTCACTTGATATGGTTTGATTTCATTTAGTTTATCAGGCAGCTCTACATCAGTCCAGTATATACTCCATTCTTCATCCTCTCTTACTACTTTGATACCAAACTTCTTAGCCACACGCCGAACTACGTGATCACGAGTAGAGTGATCATGCGGTGAACAGCACTACACTTACCACTATCATATTTGCAGTTGGTCAGGTTAATAGTGAGCTGAGGCATTCTGTAGATAGTAGGGAAAAGACGATTCATGCAGTCACATGGTCCGTGCAGCAAGCAAACCTTCTCTTCTTGACGACCTTCTTCTTCCCACTGTTCGTTCGCTCTTCTACTCCACTATCAATAGCATCTTCTTTGTCTTCTTCGGTCTCCTGGTACGATTCAGTTGCAGTAGCGCCAGCCATTTCTGCGAGAATGCAGCTATCGTGCGCGCACACGGCTATTGTTGATCAATGTTGCACTGTTTCTATAACAACCATTTTCGAGCAAAGGATGGGGGGTCGAGCGCGCGAGCGAGTGACCTTAATCCCAAATTTGGTACACTGTCGGTGCATCATCACCCGGCCAGCTAGTGTCAGTTCCGATTGATTCAGATTTTTTCTTGATTGCTGCAGAACAGTCAAGATGATAGCGGTGCTTGTTCTCTGTTCTATTGCCTGCCTTGCAGCTGCTGCTCCACACGAACGGTGAGTTTAGTGCACACGTCTTTGACCATGAGCTACAAACCGCAAGTCGCTTAAAATCGATCGCGTGGGTAGCTAGCTACAGCTGATTACAGCAAACGTGACTCTCAGTTTTGACAACTGACTACAACAGTCTATGAGGACTGTCAATTTGTGGTCAACACCACACCTCTCTATACTATAGTAGCTATAGCTACTATATACTATAGCTGTACAGGGAGAGGTGTGATGTTGACCACAAATATGAGTCCTAACTGAGAGTGCTGTACAAGCCTTGTAGGTTCTAAACATAGGGCCCAAAATAATTCAAGGGCTCAGCAATCAGTTCCATTTCGTTGATGACTGATAATCTGCCAACTATGAATTTGTAAGGTATTTATAGCAGGAAACCTGTAGTATTATTATCACTCCAGTTTATAAGATTACATGCTTTCTGTAGAGATGTGATTGAAAGACAAGCAACGCCACCAATGTGCAGTGTTGCCAGTGACTGCTATCCTGAAGGATTCCCCAACACCACAATTGTTCCAAATTCATTGGTAGAGTGCAGCAATGGCATTTGCTTCTGTGGAGATTGCTTTACTCGCAATACAACGACCAATATGTGTTTCTTTCAGTACCCTGACTGCTATTTCTATGATCCAACTGGCGGCAGCCTCTCATGTGTGGACAGGAGACGTTCACAAGTGGTAGCATTTGTCCTCTCCCTCACTCTTTCTGGTGTGGGAGCAGCCAACTTCTACATTGGACGTGACGGACTAGCCGGTGGTCAACTATTCTTGTTTCTATTTGTATTCGTGTGCATCTGTGCGGTCATTTGTCTGCCCTGTTGCTCATTCTGCATATTAGGAGCTGGGAAAGAAGAGGGGGTATGTTGACATAGCTGTACCAACTATGAATCAACTCTTCCTCTCTGTAGGCAACATGCTGTTATCTTTGCACAGTGCTATGTATCGTCCTGGTAGCCATTCTACTGGTCTGTGTCTTCCTAGCTACCTGGTCCTGGTGGATTGCTGATGCTGTCATTTTCGGTACCAACCAGCGACTGGACGGCAATGGCTGTCCACTACAGCCAAACCTGGGCTAACCCAACTAACAGTATTTGTGAGGTCATAGATTTTATAAAGTGTGTTATTTCAGTTGTTCTGATGCTTTTGTTACGTCAATAAAATGATTCGTCCTCTGGTGAATAACGTATTGTATCACAGTCAATACGAAGATGGTCCAGTAACTGAGTCATCGTAGGAGCCCCAGCAGATGAGTGAGAAAATTTAGGTAATAGCTGCTCAGCCACATCTTGGCTGACCTCTCTCCACTTGGTTATCAATCTCTCTAGCTCAGTCAGATTATTCTGATGATGTGTTCATTACACACCTCAACGACACAGCTGCTTACCTTAGAGTGATGTGTACGAACTAGTTTCAGCTTTCTCAGTTTCTCCTCACTCTCGTGCAGTCTAGCCAGCAGGTCTTTCTTTTTCGCCATCAGCTGGTCTAGTTCCTCTGTATCTTCTCTATCACTTGTTGCTGTAGACACTGGTGTTGATGATTCTGTTGTCTTTAGTCTCTTAGACACTATCAATGGTGATTTGAACTTAGACAGTGGTCTCTTGAGACGCTGTCCAGATACCTGGTATATACCAGGAAGAAACCAGTACTATCAGTCAGTGTACATGCATGCTTACAGGTGTTGAAGCAGCATTGCGTGGTGTTCGAGGTGGGGTTTGACAAGCATGATCTAGATGCATGTAAACATGTGATACAGCATGATTGATACTACTCACCAGCTGCTGTTCGATCGAGCCAGTATACCTGACGGCTCTCTTCACCAACACTCACTGAGCGACACTTCAGTCTTTCTTCAGAAATCAATGATTGTAGCACCTTCTACAAGCGGACACGTGTGCATCACATGCGAATTCACGACACCTGGTTGCAGTTGCTCACTTCTAAACTGTATTCTTCGCCACCTTTTCTTTGCTCTCCTTCAAACCATTGCCTCAAGTCTTTCTTCTCGTGTAACACACGCGAGGACGAGGACAGATACTCGAGTAGTCGTTCCCGCGACATTTCGAGTAGGCGTGGTCTCAGGGACAGCTGCAGGACCCGGAAAGGATGATGTTTCGCTCAACCTGGGCTCTGTTTAGAGCGACCTGGCGCTCCCAGACCACAGCAGAAGGAAGACACATAAGCAACAGACTAATAGCCGTGGAACCAAAAAGATGGAGAAGTACTGAGGTGAAGAAATAACACTTGAAATAATCCCTCTTTGAAATCTTGTGTTTGTCAGGTTCGTCGAGTAACCATGATCGAGGGTGATGGTATTGGTCCGGAGATATCACAAGCCGTGAGAGAAATATTCTCTGCAGTTCAGGTTTGTAATGCATCGCAATAGCATCAACGATCATCTGTTTCCATATACAGGTACCAGTCGAGTGGGAACCTGTCAGTGTTCGACCTGTGAAAAATCCAGACGGCAGCACAACAGTTCCTCCAGAGGTCATTACTTCACTGAGCAATAATAAAGTCGGACTGAAAGGTGTGAAAACGTATCACTAAGGAGTGAGATGTATTTTAGTATGCGTGTGCGTGTTGTGCAGGACCACTTGAAACCCAGATCGGCAAGGGAGCTGTATCACTGAATCTCACATTAAGAAGGTATGGTTCAATCTGGTTAACACACCTCATTCACTCTGTTGTGTAAAGAGTCTTTGAGCTATTTGCTAATGTACGACCGTGTCGTTCTATCGCCGGCTACAAGACAGCTTACGACAATGTAGATCTTGTCACCATTAGAGAGAACACAGAGGGATTGTATATCGGTATTGAACACGAGGTATGAATCCAGGCAGTGACACACACCACCTTGATTTCTCTTCTCTCTCAAGGTCGTCAGAGGTGTTGTTCAGAGTATAAATCTAGTCACCAGAGAAGCCTCTTTGCGTGTGGCAAAGTTTGCTTTCGAATACGCTCTTGCGAACAATCGTAAGTCAGTCACCTCAATCCACAAAGCCAACATCATGTAAGCTGACAATCCGGCGTCAGATAGTGTGCCTAGCTTCCTCTCTCTCTCTCATGTAATGCAGGAGAAGGTCAGATGGTCTGTTTAGGACATGTTGTGATGAAGTGTCCAAGGACTATCCAGATATTAAGTACAGTGATATGTACTTTGACAGCGCATGCTTACACGTGAGTTGATCTCTCTCACTCATCTCTTTTGTGATCTGCGTCACACAGCTGGTTCAAGATCCAGGCCCGTTTGATGTGCTCGTTATGCCCAATCTGTACGGGGACATCCTCAGTGATCTTGGAGCAGGTTTAGTGGGAGGGCTCGGCCTCACCCCCAGTGGAAACATTGGTAAAGACAACATGGCGCTGTTTGAAGCTGTAAGTCACAGCTAGCAATAACTCTGAAGCCGATTGACCTCTTCCTCAGGTTCATGGAACAGCTCCTGACATTGCAGGTCAAGACAAAGCTAATCCTACTGCTCTATTGCTCAGCTCTGTCATGATGCTGAGACACATGAAGCTCTTAGAGGAGGCAGACATGATAGAGAAAGCTGTCTTCAAAACCATTGCAGAGAGGAAAGTGAGTTGGTCACCTACAGCTAAGTTGTATCGAATATTTCTCGTGCAGTACACAACTGGTGACTTGGGCGGTTCGTCTAAATGCTCTGAGTTCACCAATGCTATTATTGGAAACATGGAATAGACTGTCTTTTGCTCAACAAAAATCACTACATAGTCTCCATCCCTTCAATTCATTCTCCTTCTTGCACCAGAATAGAGATGGTGTGCCTTAGTATCAAAATGTAGAAAGCAGTACTATTCAACGTGTCAATGGAAAAATTTCATTGTCAACAGTTGTGAAACATGTAATGTATTATTGTCAAACATATAAAATTCTGATTGACATTACATCAGTCTAGGCCTCTTGGCGAGGCTCTCTTCCAGCTGAGCCTCCTTTTCTTTCGGTCCTAGACTGTAAGGTTCATAATCAGGTAGAGGATTGCTACCCAGTACTAAGTGAAGCTTGTTGAATGCTATCAGTCGAAGAGCATGCTGGAGAAAAGGGCATGACAGATTGACAGTAGAGCCATGATGTCACAGCTTACCTGAGCACTGACAGTAATGTCTACTCTCTCTTGTGCTGTCAAGCTACCAGCGGCATCCATACCTCCCTTCTCACAGGGGTTTAACAGTCCGCTACCACCTAGAACCAGTATACTACATGATGAGGAACTGGGTATACAAGCTATCATACCTGGTAGGAAGAGTCCCGAGGCTACACACTCAATGATCCTGCGAAATATATCTCCTGGTCGAGTGAACTCACGTGGGGCAGAAACCACACACTTCTGAACCAGCAACTCTATCATCTGTCAGTGATAGATCAGTAAATGACATGTCACACTGAGCACTCCTACCCAGTAACTAAGCACTCCCCAGGCTGGCACACGATGAGACATGTCTATCATAAGACGTACTACTAACATGAAGGAAGGCAGTCCCTGACAAACAGCCTAAGAGAACAGAAGAAGACATGAAACTAAGCAACTACAGTACTTTGTTAGATAATAGCCCAGGTTTGCATGAGTGAGATGAGTTTGTATTTGATTGGTTGGAGAGTAGGGTTGCCCTTAACAACCGCACTCGGAGAGAGAGAGAGAGAGAGAGGGAGAGAGAGCGAGCGAGGAGGAGAAAGAAAAAGTGAGAGAGGGGAGGAAGCAGAGAGAAGAAAAGAAAGGAAGAGTGGCTTTTGGTTTTGAACGGTCTGGTGACAGTCGGTGTCAATGCAAACCTGGAACCATTTCAAGTGACGCAGAACTGCTAATGCAGTAACACAATGACTCCTATCCAGAACACCACTGAGTTCATCCGCTGTGAAAACAAAACAGCCGTACGCTTGACAACAATACAAAAAAACGAACACTGAATTAAACAGCGTAACAGTTACAATCGTCAAATATTTGGACAGCTGACAATGAGTTTCACCCATCAGAACATGGACAGCTCTGTGGAAATGCACTCTTGCCGTCTGTCATGCACACATTCCATACAAATGCAACAAATTTCAACAGTATTAGCGAAAATACGTCAGCTGATTCTACCTGGCTGATTTGGTTCCTCTCTCATGACCGGGGATGTCAAAGTAATGGAAGATGTGACAGTATGATCTCCGACCTGAGTGATAATTACCAGACCTGACTTCTTGGGTTCCGGAGTGACGTTGTACATAAGGCCTTCTTCACTTGTAGACATTGCCTGAACCATCTGCACCGATAGCAAAATAGTGAAATTAGCAAAATTGAACTGTCTCACTGAAAATTTAGCTGGCAGCCTTTCTGTGACTTCTTGGAGTAGATCAAGTGTGGGCTTAGCTGAGTGTGACATGAACTGTACAGATTTAAAGCACCATGAGAGGCTTACATTGACACATGACAACTAATTCAAGCTTCATCTCTCCTCTTAGCAGTAGCCCTCGTCCGAACAAGCCCACTTTCATGATTCCCTTTAACTGACGCTTCGATTCGTCTTTTGGTGGAGGCAGTTCCCTGAGCAATACCAACACAACATGAGGTATGCAATGCAAAGTGACAGACTCACTGTATTCCAGGAGTGGGTTCGGTCTCAATATTACTGTTAGGATTACAAAATCACAATGTGATACATCACTCACACTGAATCACACTCACCATCCTGTTTGCTCTGCTAGCAGATCATCAGAGACCAGTTTGAGAGCTTTCTCTATATCCGCCCATACTCTATGAACAGCATCCAACTGAAGCACTGAATGAAGGCATAGCTAAAGATGATCATTTGAAGCTACCTCAGAGGTCATTGGATAAAGGACTCCGTGACGCTGTGACACCATCTTGTCGTCCATTGGGTTGTGGACCTATAGTAGCAGTAGTGTGCCAGTGGTTAGGAAGGTTTTCAGCTTACTGGTGGTGGTCCAAATGGAGGAGGAGGTGGACCATGAGGAGGCATGTACATATATGGATCATCCCACTCTCCATTGTTATAGTAATCATCAGATGGTGGTGGTGGTGGTGGCTATGGTAGTACAGAGGCAGTGACACTCTCTCTCTCCCCTCCATCATGCTCACCTGTGGGTTATGCAGTGCAGCTAATGCTTCAGCTTCTTGGCGACGCAACTGCATCAAATCAACTGCTTTTGAACCTCCGCTACCTTCTCTACCACCTCTAGGACCACCACCGCCTCTTGGTCCTCCTCTGGGAGGGCCGCCACCACCCCAAGGTCCTCCTCTCATTGGACCACCACCTCTTGGTCCTCCTCTCATTGGGCCACCACCTCTTGGTCCCCCTCTCGGTGGGCCACCGCCTCTTGGTCCTCCTCTCGGTGGGCCACCGCCTCTTGGTCCTCCTCTCGGTGGGCCACCACCCCTGGGTCCTCCCCTTTGAGGGCCACCACCCCTAGGTCCTCCCCTTAAAAAGCCACCACCTCGAGGTCCTCCTCTCCATCCACTGCCTCTCACAGTCATTCCCATTACTGCATTGCCATTTGCATAACCACCTCTTCCACGCGCACTTTGAAGTGCTGATCCTGTTCCTCCACCTCTCATTGACTTCATCTGAGATTTTGGTGGTTCTACGTACATATCAGGCTTGTAGTTTTTCTACAAACACACACACACACACATTGGGTACAAAGTGAAAGAAAATAACCACCTTGTAATTCAGTCGGTGTCTACGTCCCTTGCAGTGATTCTTGCGAGCATACTCATCATTGAAGAAACAGTCACACATTGTGCAATAGAAACTGGCATGAGGTGCTCGTGGATTGTCTTTGGATGGTTGAACAAGTTCTTCCCCTGAACATAGACCAGTCATTATAAAATACATGCAGAACTTCAAATTAAGTTATTTTCAAATTAGCCAGGATGGCTAGAACCAGCCCAATAAAAGTAATTAAGCTAATTTTAAGCATTAATGAACTTGTTTCCAGTCTAGTGTGTATCTCTAGCCAGCTGGGCTACCAACCTGTACATTCTACTAGCCGTGATCTAGTGCTAAGTTGCACCTGACTACATGTGATATGTAAAGACCATTTCATGTTAAGGTGGCGGTGCCAATTTAATGAGATTCATAACTTTGCAAGTAGCTTTATTTTCTGTACAATGGTATTTTGTACAGGCGTGCTCCAGTATGCATTTTATTTTGTCTATCGATAAACATCGATTAAAGCAAGTTTCAGTCACGAAGTATTTAGCTAACGTGGAGCAGTGAGCTCGCCCAGTAAAGACCGGTCTGTGGCTGTTATCTCCAGTTCGGCTTGCTTGTTCCGGAAAGAACTTCGTTTACAGCTTTAAAATTCCAGCGCGCACAGACGTATAGAGCGATTTTTCGATACTCCCTTGCTAACCCTGCAAAACAGCAAGCCTAGACCAGAAAAAATCTATAAAAACAATTCTAGATCGTATTACGGAAATTCGCTCTATACGTCTGTGGGCAAGATGCTGCTGCATGCTGCAGCGTTTGAAGCGTGTCAATCTATAGCTCGACAGTCGAGATAGCAGCCACAGACGGTTCATGTATTATTTCCCCCATACTGTTATGTAAATCGCCGTAGTTATAAAGTCTAGTTATTAATAAAACGTACGTTGCGTGGGTGTTGAATATTAACTAAGTGCACCGCCACCTTAAGAAATGCATTTCCAATCAGGGATTACAACATACCAACAGGATCTACATCAGGTGGTGCAGTATCATCATCATCTTCTTCAACTGACGTCATTGACACGTTACTGACATCAAGTTTAGGCTGAGCTGAAGATAGATAAAAGATAATAGTGACAACAGGAATAGAACTGGTTACCAATAGACGGCACTGAAGCACCAGGAGGATACACGCTTGGCTGAGTCTGCTGTTGAGCTCCAGTTGACGATAGTTGCTGTCCGCCGACGAATGTGATTCGAGGAGCAGTGATCTGTGTGACTCCATCTGCCCCGGGCATCGTGATGGTAGGGACGGGCTTTCCCATCCTGCGATACATGTTAACTGTCTTTAAGTGTTTGGCTCCCTTGATATGGGCTTGGAAGGCATCTTTATTAGAGCACGTGATCTCACACACGCCACACTGGAAGATGCCGGGACCAGAGGGAAGCGGCTGAGTAGACTGCTGCATCTTTTTCTTGTGAGCTTTGCCCTCTAGATGAGCCTTGAGAGTCTACAGAAGAGATGCAAAAAGAATGAAATGACAAAGACAGCGTGTGAGAGCTTACCAGGTTTGATACACAACTGACTTTGCACACACCACAGTAGAATTGATCACTCGGTTGGTAGGTCTTCTTTTTAATGAAGTTCTTTATGTTTCTGCCTTGATTGAGATACTGCTGCAGTACTTGCTGTTGTTGAGGTGTGTATGAGGAGGACTGTCCCCCCACTGCTCCTGCTGTCTGTTGTTGAGGCTGCTTGGCATAGGTTTGCGCCTGAGGATACGCACCATATGTTTGAGGCTGGTACTGCTGCTGCTGCATATAGTATGGAGTAGGGTAAGCTACAGAGGGAGTAGTTGTAGTGCTAGTGGAAGCTGCAGTGTAAGAACCATAGGCACCAGGAGTACTAGCATGAGTGGTAGAGGAGGATGCTGTGGTTGTAGAGGAACTGGCAGTAGCTTGTTGTGTGCTATGAGGTGTAGCACCAGGTGTACTGGTAGCTGGCTGTTGGCTAGGGTAGTATGGTGGATACGTTGGACGATAGGCAGCTGGCGCTATGTAACCACCATACCCGACCTGGGCTGATTGAGCCGGCTGCTGAGCTGTAGCTTGTTGCTGAGCTGCAGCAGCCTGTTGTTGAGCTGCAACAGCCTGTTGTTGAGCTTGTAGTTGCTGTAAGTGTAAAGTGGACCACGTGACCACACACACAACATTAATGGTATACCTGAGCAGCAGCGTACTGGGCATAGTAGTTAGTGGCTTGAGCTGCTGCAGCAGCACGGACACCAGCCTGGGCTTGTGGTGTAGCAGCCGCCGCCACAGCAGCATAACCAGCATAAGCTGCCGCTGCTGGGGTTACTTGTGGTCGTGGTTGTTGTCCATAGCCCACCGCTGCCGTCTGTTGTTGACTAGTGGCTGTCGCCATCACTCCGTAACCGTACGGCTGAGCAAACTGACCGTAACCATAGCCATAGCCGTACCCATACGCTGATGTTGGCTGGGACTGCTGAGTCATGGCGACACTCTAAGCGAGAGATCAGACTAGCCAGAAGGATGGAGTCAGTCTATACACACACGTACACACGTACGATCGGAGCGATTTTTTTACTCGTGTACTACCACTGGGCATGCGCACAGACCAATAGCGCGAAATAGAAATCCCGCGAATTTGACTTTCCCAAAAAATTGTTTTCTATCAAGTAAGTTATAAACTCATGTGAATTAAAATGCACACAAAAAATAAACAAGGCCAATTTGCGAACTGAAAAGTAAAAAATCGACAGTAATAATATGATACAAGCAAGCAGCAGCAACAACAACAATTATGTAATAAACACACATTGAGATAGTGATGTCTGATAGAGTGTGACTGAAGAGAAATGGGTAGCCAGCAATATAAGAGAGAGTGGAGCATGTGAATTAGGAGGAGACTAAATGAAGCCACACCCACACGATATCAACTATTTTGTGCAGGCGGTACTACAAGTCTTGATCTCTTGCGAGCAGATGCAGGAGACAAGTGAGAGAAGTCAGGAGGGTTATCCAAGAGATCGTAATGGACAGAGTGAGGTCGACCAAAGGGAGCATGACTAGACGTGTTCCGTGTCATGACCGGACTAGAGTCACTGTCAGTAGCTTGACGTCTTTCCTGCTTCAGTTCAGATACATCTAGTTTGAGTCTAGAGGAGAGAGAGAAAGAGACATACATGTAGAGAGAGGGAGAGTGTGAGGAGAGAGAGAGAGTGCGAGGGAGAGAGAGAGAGAGAGGGAGGGAGTGTGTGAGTGAGTGATAAATTTTTTTTTATATCAACTCACTTTTCGATCTGTTTGTCTTTTTTATCATTCTCTTCTGTTAGATAGTCTATTGCATCTTTCAGTTTCGAGATGCAGTCAAGCATTGCCTGAACAAGAAACAGTATAGAGAGAGAGATGACCAACACTAGTACAGTACCTGTCTCTCACGATCCCAGTTATCGTGACTTACAACTGCTCTGTCCTTCTCTTTCATGGTTTTATTCCTCTCGGGTGTCTTCTTACTCAATCGCTTCTTCAGCTCAGGTACCTCGTTGCCGCGACGCTGCTCGTACAGAGTAGCTGAGCGAGCAGGACGGTTACTCTTCTGATTCGGGGTGGAGCTAGCTGAGGAAGATGCGACTGAGTGTCTGTGAGCAGAAACAGGGTCTTCTGTAGTGAGGAAGCGAGTAGCCAGGTCAACAGACTCCATTATCTGCAATCGTCTGAGAGTACTGAGGAAAGAGAGGATAAGGCAGCCTCTTTGAGAGGTGTGGTCTAACTCACGTGGGACTGAGGTCAGATCTTAGCGGTTCTACCACGTCACCATCGATCTCATCTTCTTCGCCCTTTACTTCATCATCTCCAGACATCAAAGTATCAGCGCTGAGGCAGTCTAATGGCAGAGAGAGGGAGGTCACACTGCACACTATTCCCAGAGAGCTGTCTCTAGCTTACCACAGGTAATGTTATTCTTTCTACAATGCTCCACCGCTTTATTTAGAGTCGCTTCCCATCTAAGGAAGGGCAGGTAAGGTAATATCTTATCAAAACACAACAAACATGATAGCCTGATTTTTGGCAACCACTTATCAAGCGCCTGCCAAACTACCAGCACAGTATCCCAGCTGTTACTCACTCTTTAGCCATCTTCTTTGTAATGAACTCAAGACGAAACATTTCAGGATGATCTCCTTGTTCGAGAAGCAGTAGCTGTATCCCGGACTTGACTGAGGCATTCACTCTCACGTGGAGATCATACAGCTTTATCACAGGATACTAGGAGAAGAAGAGGATGAAACGATGACACACATACACGCACACACCTTTGAGTCGAGAAGGCTGGCTATGTTGAGTTTCTGATCTTTCTCAGTGAGTAGTACAAGGCAGTCAGTAACAAGCACGACATGAACATCTAAAACAGACAGTCATCAATAATTATTCAAAAATTCTCTTTTAGTTTTACTCACTCAGTTGCTTCCCATGGCCTTGCCAGACGGCTTCACCTTTCTTATGCAGCGTACGATCTTGTGCTAACAGGTCAAGTCGCTTCAGTTCCTTTCTCCCCCAGGATCCCTTCCTGGTATGGGATGACACACTGACTTCTAGACGGCTCTGAATGTCCTCCAGCTCTTTCCTGTTGGTATAATCGAACACAGCTACATCGACAGCCTCCACGAGGTCGGAGAGGGCTTTGCTGCTATGCTTCAGACGAGGAAGATGGTCTAATCCCAGCGCTTCTGTCTCCTTCACAATGCGTTTCATAATCTCGACATACTTAGCTACACGTTGTGTTATCAACAGATAGAAATCGGGTAGTATGCGGCGTTCACAATGCTTGTTGGTGTAGAGTCCATTGATTAGTCGAACAAACCGTGGTTTCTTCTTCAAGAGCTCTTTGTAATACTCGACAGCGGCCGGCTGAAGACACACAAAACCACTATAGACATCAAACAGCTCTTTACCCTTCTCATTTGTGAACTGGTCAAAGAGAATATCACTAATGTCACTGATGACGTTTGTCGAGTTCTCCTGCCTGCTGACTAGACGATCTGAGAACTCTCTGCTTATAACTACCAGTTGGTCAAGGTAAGGAAACAGGTTATCAACAATTTCTTCATTAAACTCAGTCTTCAAAGCATCTCTGAATACCAGTTTCATCACAAGCAAAGATCTGAGATAGTGACGTTCTGTTCTGACTAGGTCGTAGATTGCTCCTTGGCGCGCTTTCTCGTGTTTTGACATGCTCTTACGAAGGCGCCGATCTATCGTCTTGTACCATGTTTTCTCCTCATTCATGGACATCTCCAGCTCAGGGTGATTCTCCACAGGGACCACAATGGGAACAGCTTCAACTTCGACTGGTTCTGGCTCAGTCTTATTGATAGGAGATATCGGGGCGGATGAATCATGAGGAACAGATCGCATGGGCTGCAGAGAGATCATAGGCTGCTCAAAGTCGAGGCTGACAGAGTGAGGGAGATTACAGTCACCGTGGATGGTTGCTGATCGTGGTTTTCTGCCTGGCGAGACGAGAGGGGGAGTGAAGGAGTCTTGAATCGGAGGAGGTCTCGTCTTGTTAGCCTTTGCTCTGGCGAGCTCATACTTTTTGGCAGGGTCGTCGTCCGCTGGATATGCATCGAGAGAAGTGCTGCTGTCGTTCTTGCTCATTTTGCCGGTACGCTTGGAATCTCTACGGAACAGTTTCACAAAACGCGAAGGCTCCTTCTCACTGGACTTGTCACCTTTGTTTTTCTTCCCAATAACATGATCGTCCTCTTTGAAACGCAAGTGCTTCACTGTTCTTTCTCCATCTTCAGTCATCAGAACTCTGTCTGGTTCTTTGTCGTGATCTTGTTCCAACAGAAGATTGTCAGCACTCCTTGAAACATGCTTCTCCAATGGTGACAGAGAGGCCTTCACTGCATTCTTCAAAGGAGAAATCTCAGGAATTTTAATCTCCTCCCCAGATCGGAAAAGAGGAGAGTTGCTGCGGGGTTTGGTGTGTGACAGAGGCGATGGAGGGTGGTCTGGCAGGTTTGTTCGCAGCGCTCTAGGAGATTCACAAGGAGAAGATGGATCATTGGGAGACTGTTGAAAGTCTAGACTTGTAATGTCCACTTCTCTCGAGTTTTGAGAGGAAAATATCACGCTATCTGAAGCAGAAGAAGAGTTTCGACTGACTTTATTCAACGTCACACTGCCTTGGTTACGACTCAGCTTTAGAGGAGGCGTAGACCGACCGGATGGAAGTGTCTGAACCTTATTCTTGCGAGCTAGTTTCGGAGTGCCTTCTCTGTCAGAGTCATCCGATAGGTTAGCCAAATTGGCTCCTCCTTCCTCTAACATGAGTTTCTTGAGCTGCCCAATGGTGGAGCGAACAGATGGAGGGGTCCTCTCGTTGGACGAAGTCGGTGTAAGCTTAGGATGAAGCGGCATTACACCCGAGGGAGATGGACAGCTTTCACGTCGTAAATGTTGCAGTGGAGGAGGGGTACATGGAGGAACGCCATTGACAACCTGTGCCAAACCTTGCTCCAGCTGTGCGGTTGACTGGCTGTTGTTGAGACTGTCCATCCGAACATCAATGTCTGACAAGTTCACTTCTGCGTTCTCGTCAGCAGTTTTCCCCAAGTCGATGTCATCTACAGGTTGCTTCCAGTTGGCACGTCTGCCCCTTGTTCCAGGACTGTGGGTAGAGAAGGTCAGCGTGTTAGTTGGAGTGATGTCAGAATCTGGCTGTTTCTCCCAGTAAGTGGTTCTCATTTTGTCTTCATCTTCACTGCTAGCGCTGTAATCATCAATGTTAGTCACCACAGCAGAGATCTTCTTCTCGCCAAGAGGAGACGGCTTGAGAACAGTCAGTTTATTGGGTGGAGACAACACACGGATCACTTCATCATCCTCATCCTCATCTTCCATTCCCACGTCACTGATACTGGAACCAGTCTTGCTGCTAGTGCTCAGTAAACTGCTTCCACGGGACCGGTTCTCTGCCTCACTCGGCCCAACAGATAGAGCTGATGCTGCTCCCTGTATCCTCTCGTCTTCTCTCCCCATTCCACTCCCATCGTCCATAAAAACTTTCACTCCCGACACACTAAAACTCTTCTTGTGTCGCTTTGCACGTATTGGCTGATCCTTGCCGGAGAAGCTCTTACTGCTTAGCTGAGGGGAAGCCTTTCTTTGCTGAGGAACAGAGATCACAACATCAGCTACAGGAACCTTCTTTGGTGGAAGAGGAGGCGAGTCCTTGTCCTCACTATCAGAATCAACAACAAGAAGATCTGGAGCAGAAATACTAGCGAGTATCGGAGAGTCACCTCCAGCTTCTTCCACTTCATTTTCTCCATCCTTGGTGACATTATCTGCTGCAGACTCAGACTTACGAGACTCTCTGGCTGAGAAAGGTCGTTCGTTCTTTAGTACACTTAGACCGACTGGGACACAGAAGCGTTCGCTGGTCTCAGTATCCTCCATGCACAGCGAAGGCACAGTGAGAGGGCTGACAGATTCGCTGTTACTGGTCGAAGTGACTATCGCGGTGTGAGGAAGAGTCGGACTGATCTGAGGTGACGGTTCATTGTCGCCATTGATGCTGCTGGGAGAAGCAGAGAATCTCCCGATAAGCTTAGGGCTGGTGACAATCGAGTGAATCAGCTGAGAAGAGAGATTGTCCAGTTGAACAGGACACGAACTAGTGCGACGAACCTACAGAGAAAGAGAGGAGAATGAGTTAAAAGAGCAAAAAAGCGGTGAGCTCACTATAGGTGTTAGAAGGGAAGAGTCACTGTTTCTGCCGCTGCTAAAGTGTGTAGTACTCGATGATCTGGAAGAAGAGGTAAGCTGGTGAGGCATGTCAGGTGTGTTTTCAGCCATCTTCTCATACAACATCAGCTCTGCAAGACAGCAAATAAACACTATAATATCTTCATCTCATAGTCGAACCTGATATGCGATGGAGTTCATTCAATCCGGTATCTATTGAACGTGAATTGCCGCTACCAACCACACGAGACCAGTTCCTCTTGCGCGCCACATCAAGCAGACATGTTGCAGCTGCAGTGCCCCTGAGCTCCTCCATAACCGAAGCAGATTTCCTGCGTTTGGGATGGTCAGGCGGAGGAGGAGCAAGAGATAGAACCGGAGGAATAGCTGGAGAGAGAGAGAGAGAGAGAGAGAGAGAGAGAGAGAGAGAGAGAGAGAGAAGAGGAGAATGTGAAGCAAGATGATAACTTGAGTCGTACCAGTAGTTGTGAGAGATGAGTTGCGTTGTGATATCCAGTCACTATCGATGCTTCTCAACCATCTTAGATCTAAAAGAACAAAGCTACTCACTTCATGATCTTTTGATCACTAAAGAAACTCACGTTCAGAGGGCGAGTCGGCTAGAAAAAGACGATCGTTTGACAGCTTAGCACTTCCCAGCCTGTGCACAGCACGCAAGATAAGAGTGGGTTAAAGATCAAAGCAGCATTCTCTTACTTTTCAATAAGCTCAACAATTTGCTTGCAGCCATTTTCTCGAGCAAGATGAAGGGGCAGCTGATTGCTGTGGTTGGCGATCCCAATAGCTTCCTTGCCTCCAGGAAGAGAGAGCAAGTAGGCAAAGAGCTGTGGAAGCTGACTGTAGGCAGCAAAATGGAGAAGAGTGTCCCCGGTAGACGAACAACCTACACGAAGAACAGAGTAAGCATCAAAGCGCAGAAGCAACATGAAGTAGTGTAGTCTACAAACTGTCTACATTGGTACAACCAATACATCCTTGTATGTTATATTATAATCAATATCAGAGGTCAATATAAAAATTCCCTTCTTTGCACTCACTCACGCACACATTCATTCGCTCATCACTTAAACGTGATAATTGCATGCACATACCTGTTCTTTGTCCATCTTTCTTCTTCCCGAGCACGTTCCAATGTTCCGGTAGCTTCTCCTTCTTGACAGCAGCTGTCAGTGAGGCGTCAAACAGACCGAGCTCGTCTGAGCGGTAGGTAGCGAGTGGTGGAAGAACAGAATAGAGTAAAGGAACCGCTTGTGTGTCTATCACACTCTGTATGAGGAGCTCGGCCATGTACCCAGTCGGATCGGTGTACACAAACGTATCGTCAATCAGAATGACTTTGTCGGCCTCTTTCTCAGGGTCGGCGATGTGGAATATCTTCAGGCTGACAACTTCAGCCTGTTCGTGAGCTGAGAACAAAGAAACGGGCAATGATAGTAAGCTGGACACTACAAATACCTCACTACACTGCAAAGGAATTTCAAGAATGTGTTAATTACAAACAGTGAGTGATACATACGACACTATTAAACTAATAAAGTAAATAACTGAGCGGGAGAGTACCAGCCAATAACAGCTGCAAGCAGAACTGCTGTTAGCAATTATAGGACACAACAACAAATCATATATGTATGACCAGCTTGTGATGTAAAATAACAGATGGATACTAATAGCATAAACACATACAAGGACAAGAAGAGAGAGAGGGAGAGAGGGAGGGAGAGCCCAAACACATAAACAAGAGAAGAGGGAAGAAACCACTACCAATAGCTTCTGTTACAATGTGCCAATGACCCATAAATTTAGAAATATTTACAGCACACGCCCAACCACACCCTTAATTAGAGAGCTCTGATCACTTCCTACTCGTCATAAATTACCATACCATCTTAATCAATTAGCAAAGGAAGTGTATAGCAGCAATCTTATAGCAACAATGCCGGATCATACTGTATACAAACCAATTGACCACGACAATGACTCGAGCACAAAATATTACAAATCTCGCGTTAAAATAATAAAATAAACTGAATTTTAGCAATAGTGTATAGAGAATAGAATATTGTATACCTGGCAGAGGGATGGAAACGGTAGTGTCATTCACTTTGTCAGCAGTGAGGTTGTGCTCTAAGACTGTACCCTTGAGTGTGACTAATATCCGGCCGCCAGGTACCTTTTTGGGAAAAGTGATGGTTATATTCCCTCCTCCCTAGAGAGAGAGAGAGTGAGAGAGAGAGAGGGGGGAGAGAGAGAGAGAGAAAGAGGGAGGGAGGGAGGGAGAGAGAGGGGGAGAGAAAGAGAAGGGGAGAGATAGAGAGAGGGGAGGGAGGGAGAAATAAAGAGAGAAAGAGAGAGGGGGGGGAAGGAGGGAGGGAGAGATAGAGAGGGAGAGATGATTGATTGATTGATTGACTTCATACATACTGGACAATGAAGTGCTATTCCCTATTCTGTTCATGTATAAACAGTACAGAAGGTATGAAAACAGGTACCAGGTGTTCTGTAGTCAAGTATAGCATACCATAGCTTTATATTAGCTGCTATAACTACCATGCTGTGTCTAACTAGGCAGGTTAGAGATAGTAAATCACTGCTTTATTAATAACCGTCAAGACTATCATTGCCTTTGGTCCCAGTGCTTTAGCTGACATTGGCGGCACAACATCAGCCAAGGCAATACTGTATAGAGCCTTAGCTATAAGAGGGATGATAGTATGGTTTTGTCTTGTTTCTTCAATGACTGACTACAGTACTGATTTGAAGGGCAAGGTACATCTTCTCAAAGAGAGAGAGAGAGCAAAGGACCTGGCTGATTAGCCAAAACCAAACTTGTGAGAACATAATTACTAGAACAAATTGGCAAGAAGCTCTGGCTCAATACACAAACCATACAATACAACTATCATTATTGTAGCTACTAGGAACTAGCATAGGAGAGGTCAGAATGATCTCATATGCAGCTGTACATGACACCCAACCCTCTCTCTTTCTTCTTTCCTTGACTCTTTAATCTTAAACAGACAGCTGATGTCTGCTGATGAAGAAACCACAGTACACCAAACAATACCAATTTTATCTTATCACTCCTATATTCAACAGACAGGCACAATCACAGTACTCATTGTCTACACATTACACTCAAACACTCTAAAACCATTACACTATGGCTACATTGTGATACAAACAGTATTAAAGACTAACATACTACTGTGACTGAGTGATTACTGTAAGGTTCACAGCAAGATGAAAGTGAAAATGCAGTAGGAGTCTACTAGGAAATTTGATACACTTCGCATGTGATGGTAACTTTCACTCATTGTTAAATTTGGTCATGAAAAGACTCAATCGGGCCTCATTCAAGACGGCCGACGAGCTGCCATATAAGGAGTACTACTTTTGGCAGACAACGGACACATGGTGTGAACAGAACATGAACCAATCATATCGACATGTACTATATTATAATAATATTATAATGAGTCTTAACAGATCTAGAGTATTATTGTAAAGCAACATGCAACATAATATTTTGTGTTCTAAGAGAGATCAGAGACAGATCAATATCTTTTATCTGCTAACAGAGCAAAGGAAAACAAAATATGCTCAGAGAGAGAGAGAGAGAGAGAGAGAGAGAGAGAGAGAGAGAGGAGGGAGGGAGGGAGGGAGGGAGGGAGGGAGGGAGGGAGAGAGAGAGAGAGAGAGAGAGAGAGAGAGAGAGAGAGAGAGAGAGAGAGAGAGAGAGAGAGAGAGAGAGAGAGAGAGAGAGAGAGAGAGAGAGAGAGAGAGAGAGGACTAGACAGGGGAACTGATGTAATATAAAGACCTAATCAAGAGGGAAGGATAAAATTGTTTTTTATTACTATTTAACAGTGAAGGCAGACCAGCGGAGAAGATTTGAAAACTGGGAGCATTCTAATTCGAATCTTCAATGCCGGATTGAACAACGCACGAATCAAAACCAACAACTGAGAACCAAAAACAATTACAACCCCGTCGCCATGTACAACACATTGAAACACAACTAATCATTATTGACTTAAGGATGTTGATTTTGGTACATAACACATTAATGGTTGTATATACCCATCTCTTTCCTCTCTCACTCACTCACCTGTATGGAACATTCGTGAGGTGAAAAGGTGATCTCTCTTTTGTCAGTAGCTGCAAATTTAATAGTGAGAGAGGTCAATGCTTGCTGACAGCGCAAGACAATTTTAATGAGTATCAGTTAGTATGTTTAACTATAGATCAACAATTACAGAAATACTCTCACTCACCTCCTCCCTTATCTTTCTGTGGTAAGGGTGGTGGCGGTTGCTCTAATGAGGATTGAGTATTCCCCGCCATTTTATCTCAGGAGGGTGGCGCGGGCACAGCTCTACGACAGCATAGGGCAGCCCTAGCAGGCAGTTGGTGACGACGTGAGCCCGCCCTCTTCTTCAGCAATCAAAATGATTCCCAGCTATCCGGCGTTCAAGAGTCACATGTAGGCGGCCTTGTCACACCACTAACTGAATCGGTACAGGTTTGTTTGCCTTAAATTGCAGCGATGACAGTGTTGATCTGGTCGACAGACGGAGTCCTGAATATCGTCGATACACGGTCCAGTGGACGCCAAGGAAGACACGATATAGGGTTACAAACAGAGGCGATCGCGACTTTAGCAAGTGAAAACCTACTCCTCAGACACTCACACGGTGGTAGCGATTCCGTTGCTTTCCGTTTTCGTTTGTGTCTGTCGATGACGTCACGGTGACAAAGATGAGCTATTACCAGTTCGCACGTGGGTTTAGAATGGTTGTTCCTCACATGGAAAAAGTGAAGAGATTCGTACCAGGGCAGTGTGCCGGAGAAAATATCATAGAAGATAGCAATTTTAAAAATAATAATCTATAGTGATAATATATTATTATGCAGTTTTGGTTGAAAAGGTTGACCTTTCTATCACCGGCAATGGTACAGGGTGCTTTAAATGCAGGACGTATGACAGTGAATGGTGATCACACAACATCGGGTCATTGCCTAGCACCAAATGATGTTGTAGAATATGCTTTCCATCTTCACGAACCACCTGTATGTACGTTCAATCATGGTGTTTTGGAACTGCTGGTTTTACTTCGATCAAGGTCTTGGACTTGCCCGTTGAACTGCTTCATGTAGACGATGATATATTGGTAGTCAACAAGCCTCCGTCAATTCCGGTCCATCCAGTTGGTTCATATAAGGTTAGAACGTACATTTGGATGGTTTAACGTGTTCACAAATCTCAACTTGTAGTATAATACAGTTTTACAGATACTCCAGACAGAACTTGAAATGGATACCACTGAGCTATACGTAGTGCACAGGTATATCAATTTCCACAAACATTGCAATGTGTAATTGAGGTTCTTTTACCGTAATAGGCTCGACAGGCCTGTTTCAGGAGTATTGCTGTTCGCTAGGAACATGGACACAGTCCGGTCCTTGAAGAAATTGTTCCAAAATAATATGGTCAGAAAAGAGTACATAGCTCGTGTGAAGGTAAGAACAGTTCTCTTGTCTACTACTGTCCTCAGTTGTTCTTTGTAGGGTCATTTTCCACCAGGAATCATGCGTGTGTCTCAGCCAATAGCACTGGTCAACTCAGACCCACCTCAACTTGCTGTACATCCTTTGGGTTCGTTTCTGTGCTCAAGAACAGGTACAATAGCATTTACTGTGTTCTTTAGGAAAGACTGCTGTGACCGAGTTCGAGAGACAAGCTACAGTAGGAGATGACTCCATTGTATTGTGTAGACCAGAGACAGGACGAACCCATCAAATCAGGCTACATCTACAGTGGCTCGGTATGAATTCTTGATTTTTAACTATAATCATTATTATTCTCTTGCTAGGATATCCCATAGAGGATGATCCAAAGTATGGAGGACTGCAGACCACCTTCAAGTACGTCCACTACTGTAGCTACCAATACACAATGTACCGCATAGTGGGAAATTTTCACGGTAGAAAATTTTCGCGACTGGTCTGTAATTTGCGAAGATTTTCTACCTCAAAATTTTCCCATTATACGGTATGCAAGAGAAAACTCCTTACAATTTATACATTTTTACACAACAAATAAAAATGTGTGCAAGATGAAATTTTGTTTGTAGCAGGAGCGATGCATGCACTCCTTGTTTAAAGTGGTGTCTCTTTCTCAGTCACAATCGTCCGGAGCCCAGGGATTACCCTCGGCTCTCATGGTGCATAGAATGCCAGCGAGAACAGAGATTCAACACTTCAGTCTACAAAAGCACGGAGTGGACCGAGTCAATCTCCCTACACAGTCATCGCTACTACAGCACCAGTCCTGCCTGGAAATGGCCGCCGTTCACATCTCCTCTACCACCGTGGGCTAGCTGAGTAGCTCGTGTATTCTGATAGATACTGATTTCAAGAGCAAAATTGATAGAACAATCAAAATCTAAATGCCTGTGTTATTCTCTATAAGTACAGTTCACTGTGCTACACCTGATGCACTGCACACAAGAATATGTATTATTTTTTGAGTCATTCCGATCATTGAGGATAAAAAATAATTTTGAGGGTGGGAGAGAGTGAGTGAGGGAGGGTGAAGGAGGTTTTGACGGTGGTCTGGCTAGCTGTTAGCAGAGCTCTGTCTTGCCTCCTCTGAGCTGTACTGGTAGACGGGAGGACAGTGACCCATCACAGTGTCCTCACTGATGCACACAGCACTGATATCACTGCCGGGCACTTCAAACATTGAATCCAACAGCAAATGCTCCTAATAAAAAAACAAAGAATATTCACACCGCGTGCTCTGTCAGTCAGTGTGATTGTGTGTGTACCATGATTGCTCGAAGGCCTCTGGCTCCAGTCTTCTTCTTGAGAGCAAGTCGCGAGATAGCTCGCAAAGCATCTTGAGAGAACATTAGCTTGACCTGAGAGAGGAGGTGAAGGTGACGATAAATTGCTATGACTAAGTAGCATACCCCATCCATAGCAAACAGAGTGGTGTACTGTGATACCAGGCAGTTCTGAGGTTGAGTCAGTATCTCCAGTAACATCTGCTCCGTCACGCTGTTCAGGCCGACTACAACAGGCAGACGTCCAGTGAATTCAGGGATCAGTCCAAACGATACAAGGTCGTTGGACTCGACCTGACACAGCAACATATCTCTCTCTTCATCATCGGTCATCGTGTGCCGCTGAGATGGAGTCTGGGACAAGCTGGTCGAGGAAGAAGGATCGCCGAAACCAATCACCTGAATGAATAGAAAGCTATCACATGATGCACTACACAAAGGATTGCTATTGTAATACCTTCTCATTCAAACGTCGAGCAATCAACTTGTCCAAGCCGTTGAAAGCTCCTGAAGCAATGAACAGAATATTAGTGGTGTTGACGGAGATGATTTCTCCACGGTTGATCCCACGCTTAGAGTTCTTCTCGGGCACGTTGACGTTGGTCCCCTCCAACAGCTTGAGCAGAGCTTGCTGTACTCCCTCTCCTCCCACATCTCTTACGTTGTAGTATCCTGGATTACACGCTATCTTGTCAACCTCATCAAGAAACACTATGCCTGGAATAGGACATGGTTTAAAATTTGTTGTCTTGTCATAAGAGTATAATATTGTTCTCTACCTTTCTCAGCTCTGCTCACATTGAAATTGGCTTCCTATGTGTGGTGAAGAGATGATGATACAGTGTTTCATAAATCAGTTACTCACATTCAGTAGTTTGTGAATAATGCTCTCAACATCGTCACCGATATAGCCGGCTTGAGTGAGAGCCGTGCAGTCACAGATTACGAACGGGACGTCCAGACATCGTGCGATGGTCTGTGCCAACAAAGTCTTGCCTGCGGCAAACAAATATGCACTGTACTTGTGAGAATAAAAATCATTATTGGTTTGGCAGTTGTACACTGCACTGGATGTCTTTGGCATTTATCAATTTCCCAAAACATTTATTGTACAAATAAAGCACACATAAACAAGATGTACAGGTCTCATTAGGTTGTGATGACTCACCACAACCAGTGGGACCTAGTAGAATGATGTTGCTCTTCTCTAGTCTAACTTCAGTGGAGTCCCCCTTGAGCGATGATGATGGAGTGCTGGCGGCAGAGTCCTCCTTGGCAGTCGGCTCACTGTTGTTGCTGTTGACAGCATGCTGGGTGTACAACTGCATACCATGACCAGCTAGTCCATGAGGCAGACCTTGAGAGAGAGAGAGAGAGAAATTAATTGTGATACAGAGTGTGTGAGAAAGGTAGAGATTAACTGAGTATGACGGGTGATGTACCTTTGCTAGCCATTGACAGCTGTTCACTGCTGGACAGCATTGACTCCTCCTCAGCAGCACTGGTAGGAAATGATGACTGATTGTTCTTCAGTCGCTTGTAGTGATTGTACACAGCCACTGAGAGAATCTTTTTGGCGTATTCTTGCCCGATCACATGACGATTGAAATATTCGTAAATCTACACACGATTGATCATCATTGTCTGCGATTAGAACTGTTTCGCACCTGTTTGGGTGAAGGTATTTTCTGAAGATCTGGTTCGTCCTGTGTGGGCGTGACAGCTTTGCTGGTGGGACTACGTCCGTTCAAAATGAGATAAAGATGACGGCATTTTGCACACTCAACAAATCTTGTCTGAGCTATAGAACAAAATGTAAACATGCTCATATCAACCACCTCTCCTCCCTCCCTTGCTCACTTAGGCTGGGTGTGTGCCCGGTGAATGGCGATCCACACTTGGGGCAGAGTATCTGACTATCTCCACCACTGCCGTTCCTCCGCCCAGGACCTCCTTTCCACGTATCTTGAGAGCTCGCGTGCCGTGCTATCGACACAGTACCTCCTGGTCCTCTCCTCCACACGCGACCAGTGACGGGTAATAGGTGCTTTGATCCTTCAACAGATTTTAGTAAAAAAATACAGACACCACAGAAGGAAATCGGTAATCACCTCTTGTGAAAGAGGGACGCACTAGGCGAGATGCTATTCTGGTAGCGGCTAAGATCATCTCTGCTTATAATGCAGCATAGATCAGATAATTCGTAGTCTGGTGTTTGACTTGGGTTAGCCAGATTGAGCGACCCAGCTGATCGGTTGAAAACGAGAGAGAGAAGAAAATCAGTGCGTCGCTAGTTGTGTTGATTTTTCGACTTTTTCAATGGTCGCTGTTAATAAAATAATACGGTCACTTAGTAATTATTGTTTATAAACTACGCCCACCCACGTGTCGAAAAATGCAATGGCGTTACATGAAGCTGTCCATGTGAGCATTACAATAGACGCAGCGCGTCGTTGACTGTGTTCACATGCAGGCTATGTGATCGTACACCAGACTACGAGGTGAACCCACTGATAGTGCGAGCCATCATCACTAAAGCACTGTTAGATCTCTATGGAGAGGTGACATTATTATTATACCCCTCCCACTCCTCATTATCATATTCATTAGGTAGGTGCAGCTATCCCAGTCGATGTCCTCAAGTGCATCAGTGACACCCCAGCACAGTATTCCATCATGCTGAGAGTAGCTGACGAGTTAGTGGTGTGTGCGAAATAGTGATGGTAGTTTTATCGCCGTCCATCACAGGGATACTGTCAAGCTGTGGAGCTCGCTAACACTGCTTGGTAGCTATAATGGTGTCTGTCTGGCTATAAGAGTCATCAGGGTATAACAGCATAAATTGTCACATTGTTTTTTTTATTGCAATACGTAGGAATCTACCTGTCTAGCATCTCTTGCACTAAGCAGTACTGAATTCAATTTCTCAAAAGGAGTTACAAATATTAGTGACCAATGACATGAAAGATTTATATTATAGTACTAGTTCTTTTTGTGATCAGTTTATTAATTTTGTGAGAAAGGAGAACAATTAGTTAATAATGTCTTCGTAGCTTCAAAGTGTATGACTCATGACTTGGTCCGACATAAAATCCAATGAATCATTGAGTGGTTGCAGCTGCAGTACACTGTCAATGTTTGATGCATTACAGATCAGAGAAGTCAATGGCACTTGTGGGACATACTCACGAAGTTGTAAAAATACTTAAGTGTTTGACGGCGCCTTTGTCCGTATTCCTTGCCCTGTATGAAGGAAATAACATCAGAGATTCTAAGCTCACACTAGCGTCTTTACAAGATATTTCCAACCTGTGTAGAAAACAGCATGACAAATCAACATAATCAATACCACTGAGTAGTAAGTAGCTGAAATCTTGTTTATCTGATCTGTATGGTTATTAATATTAAGTAGGATTCCAGTTAGTCTTACCTTGCTCTGTACAAAAAATATTTCATCCTGTGGAGAAAACAGCATGACAAATTAACATAATTCGTACCGCTGAGTAGTAAGTAGCTGAAATCTCTTCAATTGCTTATCTGATCTGTGTGGTTAGTAATATTAAGCAGGATTCCAGTTAGTCTTACCTTGTGCTGTACAAAAAATATTCCATCCTGTGGAGAAAACAGCATGGCAAATTAACATAATTCGTACCACTGAGTAGTAAGTAGCTGAAATCTCTTCAATTGCTTATCTGATCTGTGTGGTTAGTAATATTAAGCAGGATTCCAGTTAGTCTTACCTTGCTCTGTACAAAAAAATATTCCATCCTGTGGAGAAAACAGCATGACAAATTAACATAATTCGTACCGCTGAGTAGTAAGTAGCTGAAATCTCTTCAATTGCTTATCTGATCTGTGTGGTTAGTAATATTAAGCAGGATTCCAGTTAGTCTTACCTTGCTCTGTACAAAAAAATTTCATCCTGTGAAGAAAGAGCATAACAAGTTAACATATTTCATACCAGTTTAGTGGTAGTCGACAGCAAACTGCTGTTGCTTGTAACAACCTGGATTAGTATTTGGAAAATAATTATTAGCAAATAGGTAATAATACCGCAGTGAAGGGGTTAATTATGTAGCGTCCACCTGCAAGAAGAAAATTACTTTTGACCTACCACAATAGTCGTCTTTCTGAATATGTAGCACTATTGGGACCAAGAAATAAACAAGAAAACAGCATTACACATCGAACTTTATTATAAGGAACTTTTTCCTTTGTTATCTGTAGTGAAAAAGAAAAAATTCATTTCATTAAAACAGTTAGAAAACCTGTGCTACAAGTGTTCCCTTGATCTGTAGTGGAAAATTACATTGTGGATAAACAGAAAATATTGTACCGTCAATTTTTATGCTTTTTGTTTTCATCTGTAGTGGAAAATTACATAGTGGATAAACAGAAAATATTGTACCGTCAATTTTTGTGCTTTTTGCCTTCATCTGTAGTGGAAAATTACATAGTGGATAAACAGAAAATATTGTACCGTCAATTTTTGTGCTTTTTGCCTTCATCTGTAGTGGAAAATTACATTGTGGATAAACAGAAAATATTGTACCGTCAATTTTTGTGCTTTTTGCCTTCATCTGTAGTGGAAAATTACATTGTGGATAAACAGAAAATATTGTACCGTCAATTTTTGTGCTTTTTGCCTTCATCTGTAGTGGAAAATTACATTGTGGATAAACAGAAAATATTGTACCGTCAATTTTTGTGCTTTTTGCCTTCATCTGTAGTGGAAAATTACATTGTGGATAAACAGAAATATTGTACCGTCAATTTTTGTGCTTTTTGCCTTCATCTGTAGTGGAAAATTACAATGTGGATAAACAGAAAATATTATACCGTCAATTTTTGTGCTTTTTACTGTAGTGGAAAATTACAATGTGGATAAACAAAAAATATTGTACCGTCAATTTTTGTGCTTTTTACTGTAGTGGAAAATTACAATGTGGATAAACAAAAAATATCGTACCGTCAATTTTTGTGCTTTTTTTACTCGAGACCTACATGTATCTGTAGTGGAAAATTATATGCAGATAAAACACCAATATTTTGTAATAAATATATTGGAATGGTGATTGGTTGGTGATGATGCATCGAATCGATGAATTGATGGATCGAATCGATGAATTGTAGTCAATGATGGATCGAATCGATGAATTGTAGTCCATGATGAATCGAATCGATGAATTGTAGTCCATGATGGATCGAATCCATGATTGTAGTCCATGATGGATCGAATCGATGAATTGTAGTCCATGATGAATCGAATCGATGAATTGTAGTCCATGATGGATCGAATCGATGAATTGTAGTCCATGATGGATCGAATCGATGAATTGTAGTCCATGATGGATCGAATCGATGAATTGTAGTCCATGATGGATCGAATCGATGAATTGTAGTCCATGATGGATCGAATCGATGAATTGTAGTCCATGATGGATCGAATCGATGAATTGTAGTCCATGATGAATCGAATCGATGAATTGTAGTCCATGATGGATCGAATCCATGATTGTAGTCCATGATGGATCGAATCGATGAATTGTAGTCCATGATGAATCGAATCGATGAATTGTAGTCCATGATGGATCGAATCGATGAATTGTAGTCCATGATGAATCGAATCGATGAATTGTAGTCCATGATGGATCGAATCGATGAATTGTAGTCCATGATGGATCGAATCGATGAATTGTAGTCCATGATGGATCGAATCGATGAATTGTAGTCCATGATGGATCGAATCGATGAATTGTAGTCCATGATGGATCGAATCGATGATTGTAGTCGATGATGGATCGAATCGATGATTGTAGTCGATGAAGCTACATTGAACCAGTACATTAGACCAGTGAGGGTGAGCTACATTGAACCAGTACATTAGACCAGTGAGGAGTGAGCTACATTGAACCAGTACATTAGACCAGTGAGGGATGAGCTACATTGAACCAGTACATTAGACCAGTGAGGGGTGAGCTACATTGAACCAGTACATTAGACCAGTTAAGAGTGAGCTACATTGAACCAGTACATTAGACCAGTGAGGAGTGAGCTACATTGAACCAGTACATTAGACCAGTGAGGGGTGAGCTACATTGAACCAGTACATTAGACCAGTTAAGAGTGAGCTACATTGAACCAGTACATTAGACCAGTGAGGAGTGAGCTACATTGAACCAGTACATTAGACCAGTGGGGGTGAGCTACATTGAACCAGTACATTAGACCAGTGGGGGTGAGCTACATTGAACCAGTACATTAGACCAGTGAGGGTGAGCTACATTGAACCAGTACATTAGACCAGTGAGGGTGAGCTACATTGAACCAGTACATTAGACCAGTGAGGGGTGAGCTACGTTGAACCAGTACATTAGACCAGTGGGAGTGAGCTACTTTGAACCAATACGTTAGACCAGTGTGAGCTACATTGAACCAGTACATTAGACCAGTGAGGGGTGAGCTACATTGAACCAGTACATTAGACCAGTTAAGAGTGAGCTACATTGAACCAGTACATTAGACCAGTGAGGAGTGAGCTACATTGAACCAGTACATTAGACCAGTGGGGGTGAGCTACATTGAACCAGTACATTAGACCAGTGGGGGTGAGCTACATTGAACCAGTACATTAGACCAGTGAGAGTGAGCTACATTGAACCAGTACATTAGACCAGTGGGGGGGGTGAGCTACATTGAATACATTGAACCAGTACATTAGACCAGTGGGGGTGAGCTACATTGAACCAGTACATTAGACCAGTGAGGGGTGAGCTACATTGAACCAGTACATTAGACCAGTGAGAGTGAGCTACATTGAACCAGTACATTAGACCAGTGGGGGGTGAGCTACATTGAACCAGTACATTAGACCAGTGAGGGTGAGCTACATTGAACCAGTACATTAGACCAGTGAGGGTGAGCTACATTGAACCAGTACATTAGACCAGTGAGGGGTGAGCTACATTGAACCAGTACATTAGACCAGTGAGGGGTGAGCTACATTGAACCTGTACATTAGACCAGTGAGGGGTGAGCTACATTGAACCAGTACATTAGACCAGTGAGGGGTGAGCTACATTGAACCAGTACATTAGACCAGTGAGGGGTGAGCTACATGAGGGGTGAGCTACATTGAACCAGTACATTAGACCAGTGAGGGGTGAGCTACATTGAACCAGTACATTAGACCAGTGAGGGTGAGCTACATTGAACCAGTACATTAGACCAGTGAGGGGTGAGCTACATTGAACCAGTACATCAGACCAGTGAGGGGTGAGCTACATTGAACCAGTACATTAGACCAGTGAGGGGTGAGCTACATTGAACCAGTACATTAGACCAGTGAGGGGTGAGCTACATTGAACCAGTACATTAGACCAGTGAGGGGTGAGCTACATTGAACCAGTACATTAGACCAGTCAGGAGTGAGCTACATTGAACCTGTACATTAGACCAGTGAGGGGTGAGCTACATTGAACCAGTACATTAGACCAGTGAGGGGTGAGCTACATTGAACCAGTACATTAGACCAGTGAGGGGTGAACTACATTGAACCAGTACATTAGACCAGTGAGGGGTGAGCTACATTGAACCAGTACATTAGACCAGTGAGGGTGAGCTACATTGAACCAGTACATTAGACCAGTGAGGGGTGAGCTACATGAGGGATGAGCTACATTGAACCAGTACATTAGACCAGTGAGGGGTGAGCTACATTGAACCAGTACATTAGACCAGTGAGGGGTGAGCTACATTGAACCAGTACATTAGACCAGTGAGGGGTGAGCTACATGAGGGGTGAGCTACATTGAACCAGTACATTAGACCAGTGAGGGGTGAGCTACATTGAACCAGTACATTAGACCAGTGAGGGGTGAGCTACATTGAACCAGTACATTAGACCAGTGAGGGTGAGCTACATTGAACCAGTACATTAGACCAGTGAGGGGTGAGCTACATTGAACCAGTACATTAGACCAGTGAGGGGTGAGCTACATTGAACCAGTACATTAGACCAGTGAGGGGTGAGCTACATTGAACCAGTACATTAGACCAGTGAGGGGTGAGCTACATTGAACCAGTACATTAGACCAGTCAGGAGTGAGCTACATTGAACCTGTACATTAGACCAGTGAGGGGTGAGCTACATTGAACCAGTACATTAGACCAGTGAGGGGTGAGCTACATTGAACCAGTACATTAGACCAGTGAGGGGTGAACTACATTGAACCAGTACATTAGACCAGTGAGGGGTGAGCTACATTGAACCAGTACATTAGACCAGTGAGGGTGAGCTACATTGAACCAGTACATTAGACCAGTGAGGGGTGAGCTACATTGAACCAGTACATTAGACCAGTGAGGGGTGAGCTACATTGAACCAGTACATTAGACCAGTGAGGGGTGAGCTACATTGAACCAGTACATTAGACCAGTGATGGGTGAGCTACATTGAACCAGTACATTAGACCAGTCAGGAGTGAGCTACATTGAACCTGTACATTAGACCAGTGAGGGGTGAGCTACATTGAACCAGTACATTAGACCAGTGAGGGGTGAGCTACATTGAACCAGTACATTAGACCAGTGAGGGGTGAACTACATTGAACCAGTACATTAGACCAGTGAGGGGTGAGCTACATTGAACCAGTACATTAGACCAGTGAGGGGTGAACTACATTGAACCAGTACATTAGACCAGTGAGGGGTGAGCTACATTGAACCAGTACATTAGACCAGTGAGGGTGAGCTACATTGAACCAGTACATTAGACCAGTGAGGTGTGAGCTACATTGAACCAGTACATTAGACCAGTGAGGGGTGAGCTACATTGAACCAGTACATTAGACCAGTGAGGGGTGAGCTACATTGAACCTGTACATTAGACCAGTGAGTGGTGAGCTACATTGAACCAGTAAATTAGACCAGTGAGGGGTGAGCTACATTGGACATCAGACCAGTGGGAAACCTTCATCTCTAGCTGCTGCTGGTATCCATTATATTGTTTCCTACAGAACAAAACCCATTGTGAACACATCATCAGCTTATTGACTTCACCACAACAATGAATCTCGAAACTCAAAAATCCAAGATGCTGAAGTAGTCCCGCAATTCTTGTCATAGAACTTCAGCTCCTCTTCATGTTCTCCAGCTTGACTCCACTACCTATCTAAGCCTTGACTAGTGACTACACTACCTATACTACACAATGTTCATCCTAAGGGCTTTGACTACACTAGCTAACATACACCAATATCAATGAAATATTTATTAAAAATTTTCAACATCTTTCATAAAATACACTCCCACTGACTTACTCACTCATGGTACGATGTATTGCGCTAGCTGCAGATACATACATTCTAACATTGCTATCGAGCATCATAGAAACCATTGTGCATTTTATTATGTTGCGTTGCGCCAGCAAGTACATACTAAAGTGGACTCTGTGTATATTATGTTGCGTTGCGCCAGCACTAACCTTGTTGGATCCATGAGGTGACACGTGACAAATACACTCTAACATTGCTACCATACATATTATCATTGCTACTGTGAGTGTGACTAAGTTAACCTATTATGCATCAATACTACCTTACACACCCTTAGACTATACATTACTGGTACCGTGAGGTCTTGGGTAGATAACATATTACCAGCGATAGTAGAGCCAGTAGCAGAGAGTAGGGCCAGTAGCAGAGAGTAGGGCCAGTAGCAGAGAGTAGAGCCAGTTGCAGAGGGTAGAGCCAGCAGCAGAGGGTAGAGCAGAGGGTAGAGCAGGGTAGAGCAGAGAATAAAGCCAGTAGCAGAGTTGTTTCTATAGCGTGTAAAATTAATGTGCATCTAGTGATTGTTAAACAAGTCGTTACCTTCAGTCCAGTGTGTTTCACGATTAGTCTCATTCCTAAACTCCAGTTGATGTTAGGAGTTTATACACTGGACTCTGTAGTGGATTGAGTGATCAATGCTGCTAGCATACAGCTGTGGTGTGGCACCTCATACACTGGTTCCATGAGATAGGGAATGAGACTGTATTAAACCCAAGTCGTCGGTCAGCTCCTCTTCATGTTCTTCAGCTTGGCTCCACTACCTATCTCAGGCTTGACTACACTACCTATACTACACAATGTTCATCCTAAGGCTTTGACTACACTAGCTAACATACACCAATATCAATGAAATATTTATTAAAAATTTTCAACATCTTTCATAAAATACACTCCCACTGACTTACTCACTCATGGTACGATGTATTGCGCTAGCTGCAGATACATACATTCTAATATTGCTATCGTGCATCATAGAAACCATTGTGCATTTTATTATGTTGAGTTGCGCCAGCAAGTACATACTAAAGTGGACTCTGTGTATATTATGTTGCGTTGCGCCAGCACTAACCTTGTTGGATCCATGAGGTGACACGTGACAAATACACTCTAACATTGCTACCATACATATTATTATTGCTACTGTGAGTGTGACTATGTTAACCTATTATGCATCAATACTACCTTACACACCCTTAGACTATACATTACTGGTACCGTGAGGTCTTGGGTAAATAACGTATTACCAGCGATAGTAGAGGGTAGAGCCAGTAGCAGAGAGTGGAGCGAGTAGCAGAGAGTAGAGCCAGTAGCAGAGAGTAGAGCTAGTAGATAGTCTAGAGCCAGTAGCAGAGCTAGTAGATAGTTTAGAGCCAGTAGCAGAGAGTAGAGCCTATAATTTCAGTATGCAGGTACTCCAAGTATGCTTTGTCTGAACTCACTGCGTTGTTGTACTGTTTCTTGATTCCAAGTTCTTCTTCTCGTCCTTCCAAGTCGTCTCTGAAGCAAATAGTCAATAGAATGCCAAAGTACTGATAGCCTGAGCTTATCACTGTTCAAAAAGGCGCCCTTAGAAGGCGGCAAACATGACAGCTGACCAATCAGACGACAGCAGTAGTGCTGTCGTGTTAAAAGTAAATTTAAACTTTCCGCCTAAACTGTGCGCATGCGCAGCCTACATAGCTAGCTCCTATCGATCCTAGCCTATGCTCGCTCTGCGTCTTCTAGCTAGATCATGAGATAGTATAGTACTTTACTAGCACCACTAGCTAGCTTATAGTATATAAGTAGCAGATACTGTTCACTACTACACTGTGCATGAGTGATGTACAAATAATTATTACGAAATTTATGCACAAAGGACAGTCAGTAGCATTTCTACGTTACACAGACTACTATATATGAGATATCCCAGTTGCAATTCAGTTCTTTAACTGCAGGATTATAGATAAAAAATATTGATAAAACAGATCTGCATTCAGTACCTTATAATGTACATCAGGGAGGCTTCTGAGCTTCTCGGCCGCCTAACAATGCAAAAAGATCGTGAGAATCAGTGATGAGAATATGCTTACCTGTTCAGCTGTTAAATCTCTTTGAGCTTGAGCCAGCATCTCATAACCAACCATGAATTTTTTCACCTAAAGCGATCACTATGAAGTTGAGAACAAGTTAAAAATAGGCTACTACTCACAGTAGCTGATCGGAGAAGAGGAGGATAGTAGATAGCATGGAGCTGCCAGTAGCTAAAAAATGAGCAATGACGTTTGAAACATAGAGAGTGATGGATTACCTGCAATCTTGTTGGAGCATTGGACCAGTTGGTGCACCTGGAGAGCACAGTGAAGGATATTGAGAAGGATTGATGTACCTACCATGCCATCCCATTGTGTAGGGGAACGAGCACTCGTACAGGTTATCATACTTTGTTAGTAATCTCTTCATAACATCAGATAGACCTGTGAGCGAATGAGAGGAGATAGGTATCCAGATCGGAGAGAAGCTCACTGTTTTTCTCATCAGATGTGAGATCTGTTAATCGTAGCACGTGACGCTTTGGTAGAAGGAGAGTCTCATACGGCCATGTTGCCCTGCAAAGAGAGATAAAAGCAGTTATGGCTGCATCTTCCTGTCCTTACCAGAATGGGACTACAGCAATCCAGTGAACACCTTCAACAACAATTCGCACCTGTATGCACAAACCCTTACGAGTGTCACCACACTATAATGTTGGGTGTACCTTTCTCTCCATTTCAAGTTGAACATAGTCCATGAGCAACTGTCGGCCGTGTTTTTGATAGTAAGCTTTCTGATTCATATCCTAGAATGCAAACAAGGTAATGTGACACTCTACATATACAATACTAACAGCTTTCATGGGCTCGTTCGGCAAAAATGATGACGCCCAAATCTACATTTAGAGAAGGATTTTAAGAGCAATTTATAATGTTCCACATGCCTGGCAGTGAGGGTGTGGATTTGAACAGCCCATGACTTTACCCTTGTTCTCAAAGATCTGAACCCATTGCTGCGTTTTACCGAGGTCCTCAACCTGGCGCGCCCACTCATCCACCACCTCTCTGATCTCCTCTACTGTCATCAGAGGTAGAGTGACGTCCGAACGAGGATGGAAACACATCACGCGGCTAGAAGAAAAACAGCATGATCAAGTAAACAAAAGATGAGTGTAAATCGCACCATGTTCCCTTCGCAGAGGCTGAACGCAGCAACGGATGATCTGGCTCTCCTGTTGTACGTTGAAGTAGAGCTCATGAATCGTTACACATGTACACTCACCTGGATCTGGACCCTCCATCATCAGGGCCGAGAAATCATTATCAAACACAAACGTACTCTCGTAATCAGGATTGACCTGTATGGGAGAAGATAGAGGGCTATGAATATTAAACAGCTAGCAACTGACTAACCTGACCATTAGCTCTGACAGAACTAGGGCAAAGAGGATTCTTGGGATCACGTGATGGGATCTTCTCTTCCTCGGGCTTCTCAACCTACAGGATGCACAGTTGCTTGTTATCATTGCACAGTAGTCTATCACGATTGCAACGTGAATCATAGTCAAGCTGCTTACTTGTCCTTTCCACGGTCGCTTCAGTCTGTGTGGAGATACTAAGATCCACTCTCCTCTCAGTGGATTGTAGCGAATGTGCTGGTGCTCGTTTGCTTCGAACACTTCAGCCATTATTTTGCAGTTGTGGTCAAAATAACACTAGCCGTAACAAAAAACGAAGCGCTAGACACCAATTTTTTAGACGCACGTGATTTAGTTGGAGTAAACGTGCACAAAATGTCTACCTTTTCAGAACAGGCGTTGCTGGAGAAACTGGAACGTCTGTCGTCATCCCAGGACAGCATAGAGACTCTCTCACTGTGGATGATCCATCACCGGCTGCACGCCAGCGCATCGGTTGAAGCGTGGCTGCAGTGTTTCGTGAACTGTGAGTTAGTTGTGATTACTATACATAGTGGGTGTTTGATTTTCATGATCACGTGTGCAGCTGGTCCAGATAAGCGGTTACTGCTCATCTACCTAGCTAATGACATACTGCAGAACTCTCGCAGGCGGGGAGCTGACGAGTTTTTGGAATTATTCAAACCACCACTTCGCCGTGTAGCCTCACTGACTCAGTATGTTAACAGTGATTTGTTATGATGCTGATGTGCCCGTTGCGTTTCAGTGGTCAAAAGTTCCAGACTTCAGTTGAGAGAGTGCTGAGAATATGGAAGGACAGACGAGTGTACGAGAACCGGTTTGTAAAAGAGTTAGAACTGCTCATTGGTGAGGAAAGAGTAGAGAACTGAAATAGAGAGAGATGGTATGATTGTGTTTGACATCTTGCAGAGCCAAACCGGCAAGTTGATCCTGAAGGAACTGAAGAGCCAGCAGCAACTCCTGATTTCAAAGTACTCAGTTACATGTTTCTGGTTTGTCTTTATTCTTTTCCGTACCTTCCCAGATCTCACTAGTGGAAGACGCTCTCACTGAGCTGCGCAAATTCGAGGGCGAACTCAAGGTGAAATCAGCCATCTTGTCTTCACTCCGTATCGATATCTCGGACACATCCAGCTTGCTGATGCTGAAAGGTGAGAGATTGGTAGCTTCACTCACACACTGTGATCTTCTCTCTCTTCAGACAAGTCTGTAGGAGGTCAGTTTCTCTCTCAGTTCGATGAATCTACTCACAAGTTGCAAGAGGTTGTGGAATGTGTCGGGATTGAAGTGAACGAGAGAAAGAATATTTTAGATATGCTGCAGGATTGCAGGACATACCAGTTACAAAACAAAGAGAATTTACAGAACCTACTGAAGGTGTGTGCTTGGTGTGTGTAAGGGTGTTGGGGACACACCTTTCTCTTATCTTTCTTAGGACTACGTTCAGCTGAAGGCTCATCTGGTCTCGCTTCAGCATCAACTAAAGGATCGACTGGTGGACCTTGAAAAGGCCCAGGACACCGCTACCTCTGACCCTACCTCTCAGAAAGATATCATTGTTTCTGGCGACATGGAGCTAGACTCTGATTCAGACAGTCAAGAACAACCCATGCCCATCCCTCACCCCACCCCGCCGCCTCGCCCACCACCTCATTTTGTTCCCGTGAATCCCTCTCCAGCTGCCTATCCACCTCCTCCATTATATGCTTCTTCGCTTCCTCCTCGTGGCGGAGCCATGCTCCCAACACCACCTCTTGGTAGACCACCCTTCCCCACCCACCTACCACCTCCTCACCTTCCTCCCAATACATATCCTGCTATGCCTGCCCTTCCCCCTCACCCTCTTGGTGTCCGACCACCTCATGGTGGTGGGATGCCGCCTTTCTCTCCCCAGCCACGTCTTCGTATGCCAGCATCTTATCCTCCAATGGACGCCCAGTGTCACATCACTCCACCTGTTCTTCCTACACCACCTGTTTCCTCCAACTATCCTGTATCTACAGCCGCCATTACTGCACTCCCTTCTTCTATCCAATCCTCTTTTACTTCTCCATACCCTTCCTCTCATCCTCTTTCTTCTCCCCTTTCCTCTCTGCCATCTTCCTTGTCATCTAGTCTACCATCTGCTCAGTTCTCCTCTTTGCCGTCCAGTGTACCATTCACTCAGTTCTCTACGCCTCCATCTTCTATCCAATCTTCCTTTGGTTTTTCATTTTCTCCCACTACTCCTATCTCTTCCTCTTCATCCCCTAGTCTACCATCTACGTTTTCTACAAGTCTACTTTCAACTCAGTTGTCTACCTTATCATCCAGTCTGTCGTCTGGTCAAGGTCAATTCTCACCTGTTCCCTCGACAAACGCAGCACCCAGTGACTCCAATCCTGTTGGTGATGGTGCTGGTATGGAGGACAATGCAAAAGAATTCTCAGAGCAAGCTTTCCCCAAGTCACTGCTCAACGATTATTACAGTGACAGTAGTGGATCAGATGATGAGAGAGAAGCACCCAAACCGCTGCAGACGCAGCTAGGTCGAAGGAACGAGAGTGGAGAAGAAGTCCATCTTTCTCTCGAAGCGTCCACTGCTACCACGCAGCCAGCAGTTAGTCTCAATGACTCCCTTCCCCCACCACCTTCCATGTTCACGTCTCTTCTCTCTCCTGCTAAATCTGAGATTGTTCCTCAGTCGTCCAGCGCTCTTTCAAGCACCGTCACACCTACCACTTTCACTTCTATCACCATCCCCTCCACCACTGTCACCTCCACTACTCTCACATCCACTCCTTCCCGGCTACCCAACCCCAGAAAGCTGCAGCCTGAGAACATCAAGATCACTCCTTCTCTCACCTCGGTGCTCAGTGACATATTTCCCCAGCTCTCTAAGAGTCTGGAAAATAAACGCAAACGAAAGCTGGAAGATGGTACAGGTACCAACACTCAGCAACTACCATCTGACCTCGCTAACAGCACAGAACTGCCGACATATGTTGTCAAATCGCCAAAAGTTGAAAGTGTTGCAATGGACGCAGCAGCTAGTTTTGAAATGGGTGGGGCTAGTATGGGAGACAATAGTCAAATGGGCAGTACTAGTTCAAATCTTGTTCCGATACCTGAAGCACCTCCTGAAATGATGTCAGGGACACAAATGGTTGAAGAGAAAAGTATTGAACCAGACCAGGAGATGTTCAATGTTCCTCCGCAACTCATGTATCCACAAGAACGACCACCTCCCCATCCCAACTCATTCTCAGGCGGCAGGCCCCCTCCTGGTTCACCAGGGTTCTATCCCCCAGGTCCTGCACGACCTCCTCAAGGGTTCTTTCCCTATAACAACCGCTCTCCCTTTCCTCCCAGAGCTCGCTACCCTCCACCGCACATGTACCCTCGGCAGCAGTTTAGACCTGGTTTCAGAGGAGGTCCGCCTCCTCACAACTTTAGACCACGTTTTCACTGATCAACAACCACATTCTCTTTTTGTACAATAATGTCATTTTCTTTATAAATAAATATTATCACTGGTGTTGATGGTCTAAGACACTACATAGGTAGCGGCAAAGATGGTCTGATGTTACCACTTTTTTCAACTCCGCCATTGTGCGTGTAGATGACTTTACTCACTTCAGCTCTGGTGTTAGTGTCAGCTAGTTCTGCTGTGTACGGAATCTGATCCATCACTTTTGGAAGATCAAATGTCCAATACATGCTCATCAAAGGATTGATGAACAGCTTTGATCCCATTGTCCTCTCTGTTGAATGGTGGTCACCGAAGTGTCCTTCCATCGCTGCAACGATAGAGGAGCACACGATAGAGGGTTGCATATGGGCAGCAACAGCTTTATATCCCTCCATGTACAGCTGACCCTCGCGAGAAGAACGTGACACAGAGAAGCAGCCCAGGTAGCCGCCGGTTTGCTCCAGAGTAGCTACGTTCTGTAGGAACAGTCCGTGTGATACACCGTGGAATGAATCGACTCCAAACCCAAGACAAGATAGTAGTTTGATAGGAACACTGGTAGCATTGACAGCAGCCATGCTGCAGTGGTCCTCGGTTGGAGTACCCATCTTCTCTTCTGATCCAAACATGACGCTGTCTGTCCCTCCATCAACTAGAACTATGGCATCAATTCCCAACTGCTCAACCAGTTTTGAGTAAGCATTGCTCAGAAACTTAACACCAAGATCTCTGTCAAATGCATACATGATTACTTCACTCTTGTCCGCATGCTTCTCTTTCAACCACTGAGTGAGGTACAGCTCTGGGAAATAAAATCCTTCTCTGGGCGGTCTGAGCGACGATGACACAGCATAACAACCCTTACAGAAGCTCTTAGCATTGGTAGAGGGCAGGTTAGTAAAGGAGAGATTGACTAGAGTGACTCGTTTTCCTTGAGCTCGTAAAGAGAAGTAGAGAGGGAGGCCGCTGAGTATATCATAGCCACCGCCACAACCAGCTAGAAGGACATGATTAGCTGCAGCAAGGAGGTCAAACACTCTAGGAGTAGACAGAGTCCACTGTTTATCTTCAACACTGCTTCTTGTCTGCCCTCCTTCTCCTCCACTGCGATCAAGACCACTCTTGTCGACAGCTGAGCCTTCGTCTTCAGTAGATCTGTTGCTCTGACCTTGTCCCATTGTTAAAGTAGGCGTGTCTGAATGAGACAGCTGATGGGCGTGGTGTCAGTATAAAAACTTTCGCTCGTGTTTGCTCTTGTCGGTGTAAACTTGCTTATTATCATCCTAACAGAGTGACTCCACGATGCTGCCATGTTGTGAGAAGCTAACGAAGGGCAGCACTTGCCTGCGGATTTTTATAACGTTCTCTTCCATAGTGAGTGGCTAGTATCAGCCACATGTGACATGTGACCTCCGTTCTCTTTTTCCTCTTTAGCTCTCGTTTGTTGCAAGTGCAGTAGCTGGTGTTATTCTAGTATGGGCACCAGAAGAGCCCAGCTTACAGATAGGCGGCGGGGAGCAGTATGCCCTGGTCCCTGGAGCATGCTTGCTGGGTGCAGCTGCACTGACAATGTTGACTGCTTGTGTGGGACTGCTGGCGGTCACCAAGGACAGTAGCTGCGGACTATCAATAGTGAGTTGATTGGCGAAGAATGTGATAAACACGTAGAACTAATCTGTTGTTCTGTGCTAATACGAGTGTTTGAATTCTTTCTCACATGCAGTATGGAACATTATCAGTTCTCATTGCTGTATTCACGATTGCGTGTGGGGCGACCCTGTTTGCCTTTATCTACTCTGCTCCAGTGAGTCCCATCCCTTGTCACTTCACAGTTCTATTGTTCTCACAGGTAAGGGATAACTTGACGTCAGAGTTGGTTAAAGAGATACACAATAATTCATCCAAGAGTTACCGGATACAAGAGCAGGTGTGTTCAGCATCGGTTCACATTATCAGCTTGTTCTAATTGTGTTGCTTGCTTCTCTATCAGTACATGTGTTGTGGTGCTAGCAACTACTCTGACTGGATATATAACAACTCTACATCTCTCCCTCCTTCTTGCTGTGAGCTAACAGTTGGTGAATGCAGTACAAATCAAACAATGACAAACGATATTCTGCCGGTACGAAAAATTATTGATCTGATGGGCATTACGCCTAAATCTTTGTAGGGATGTGTGGATGTTTTATTAAGCCGGTTAAGATGGGTAGTTGACGCATCATTCGGGTCAGCAGTAGTTGCTGGGGTGCTTCAGGTAAGCAACTCTCTCACTTGACCTCAATCCTCTCTCTCGGTCACTTTCTTTATGCAGCTCTTCACAGCTTCACTAGCTTGGTATGGTAGTTGGCTCATTCAGAAATACCATCGATATGACATACTCTAATTCATCACATCAAGTTGTTACATATCTCACTTATTTTTGCTCAAAGTAATATTATAAAAATATCTTACTTTATGTAGACTCACTTATTTTGTTCAAACTGTTTGTTCATTTATGTGTTGTCTAGTCAATAACAGCAGGATTGAAGGTGATGGATGGTGTGATGCATGTGACAGCTCCAGGAATGCACACGTGTGGGAGTGTCTTGTATCCTGCTTGTTGTGGTGTTATTAGTTTGCTGGAGAGAGGAGTCTTGAAGCACATTAGTCGAGGCTCTTTAGTTTTGAAACACATCATATCTAAGTTCCAAGATGCACGCTACCTTTGGTGTCTCTACAAGACCGAACGTGCTGTTGCATAATGGCGTTGAGATTGTTATGATCATAATAGCTACAGTGATGCGTGAGAGAGCTCACACAAAATATCATTGCAATACACATTAACGGCTAGCAACAACACAAGCTAGCTGACAGGTGCAAAACAGCCGCCGAAAAATTAAACCATAAGAGAACTTTGACAGAGTGAGACAGAGAGAGAAGGAGCGGGTGAGGTGGAAGACTGTTCATGGTTCCACTGTAGCTTGTTGAGCGGCAGCCCCCAGCTGGCTTGGAGGAGCCTTGCGAGCTGCTAGTCCACTTGTTGGCGGTGGAGGTTTAGCCGCACCGCTTCCTCGTAACCTCGCCAGATGAGGCGGCAGGTTAGCGGCCATTTGACTTTTACCCTTGCGATCCTGCATGTTGTAGTCACCTGAATCAAAATATTGTTTTCCCTGCGTGAGGAAAGAGAACAGTGGTCAGAGTGACACAGCACATCTACACACATACCCCAGAAGAGATCTTCCGCTGTGCTACTGATTTTGGTTTCAGTCCACCATACCTTTTTGCCAAATCAGCCTCGCTTTGAGGAGGAGGAGGAGCCTGTAGGGGATGGTGATCAAGCTGGTGCGTGCGAGACAATGGACACCACACGTACCTGACTCTTGCTCGCTGGTTTCACATCGCCCCCCGTCTCCGCGGTTTCAACGATTGCAGGGGGTTTAGTTGACATTGGGCGACCGGTCGAAAGCAGCTGTCCTGATCAGCGATGGCGTGTGTGAGTGGGACAGTGCCGGAGGCTTTCTCGGTAAACAGGCTGATTAAATATGCAGAGCCACGCCCATCCATAAACTGTCGGCTTGTGATCGCTTCGAGCTCGGATCGCTTGACAAAACTGCTGATCTGCTTCTTATTGTCTCAGACCGAGCTCGTCTCAGACGGCTCAAACAGACAGGTAAGACATCTTGTCTGTGTCTGTATATATGTTACACTACCCTGTATTGTTTGCCTTTGCTGAAATTATAGCTTTCTTTCGTTCTCAGAACTCGTGACCTTTGTTCTAAATAGTGCGCACTAGGAGGGAGGTATGCTTCTCTTCTCGTTGTCGCTGCTTCTCGTCCTTCAGTGCTGTTCCGGTGACTCCCCAACTACTGAGGAGAATGTAAGCTAAAAATGAAAATACTACAGAACTTATCACACTAGATTTGTAATGTAGCTAGACAGTGTTATACGATGTAGTTCATAGATTAACTATAGGTCTATAGGAGCGCATGAACAGATGGTGCATGCAACTGTCAGCCGTTCGTGAGTGCCAACGGAGTACAATTAAATTCACAGCCATCACCTTAGAACTTAGAAGTTACTGTGCTTCATTATTAATGTGTGGTGTATATACGTTTTTCAAATTTTGTTCATGTAATATACAAGTTCCAAGCTGGTAGTTGACCGTAATGACAGAGAATGCTACAAACACATTATTGGTGTCTAGTTTATATTATACAAACAAAGTAAGATTCCGTAAGCTAGAGCGCTAAGAACTTTCACACATGAGTATAGCCGCCATCTTAGTTCGAGGTCATCCCTACATATCATTGCCGATCGCCAATGATAATAAACACCTTGCAACTCGCGATTGTTTAATGTTTGTTTTTGATACATGTAGCGTACAATTATTATCTAGAGTTGCATGCTCCTTTCATGTGCTCTTGGTCAATTCCAGCTGGGTTTATATTTCACGGTATATAGTTTACAGTGCATTTTCTCTGTACAGAAATGTTTCAAAGTTTTGGATCGTCAGAACAACACTCTGAATGGTACGTTTGATGATCCCGAGATCCTATACTATCAAGTTGATAGCAGCGACAAGGAGGTCTCTCAGCTTCGATATGTCTGGAGCACAGTCGGCACACCCACTCTCTTCTTCTCAGTCGTTCTTGAGAGCGAGGAAAAGGACTGCAATGTTTCTGTTGATACTTTTGATTGGGAGAACTTTAACCAAAATCAATCCAAAGGATCAGCTAGGATCCCAGGATATAATGGAAACTTCTCGTTTGCGATAGTTTTTGATTCTCTAATAGAGTTTAGAGATGAGAATGCTAAAGCAAATGTACCAGGTGGTTTTAATACAAGCCAGCTACACAATGCTTCCTTGTACAATGAGTTCCCTCTTGATGATCTGGAGTGGCAGTATGATGCTAACAAGCAAAGTTTAACAGGAGTTGATAATTCTACTGGATTTTCCTGGCAAATAAGGGTAAGAGAAGAGTGAGCTATGTGTTTATAACTTGATCGTCTCTCTCCTCCTCCTCTCTCTCTCTCTCTCTCTCTCTCTCTCTCTCTCTCTCTCTCTCTCTCTCTCTCTCTCTCTCTCTCTTCCTCCCTCTCCTCCCTCCCTCTCTCTCTCTCTCTCTCTCTCTCTCTCTCTCTTTCTCTCTCTCTCTCCCTCCCTCTCTCTCTCTCTCTCCCTCTCTCCCTCTCTCTCTCTCTCTCCCTCCCTCCCTCTCTCTCTTTCTCTCCCTCTCTTTAGATGACAGTTCCTACTGATAATGGTCGATTAGGCTATTTTCCTAAGTCTCTCTTCACCAATACATCGACGACGTTCGACTTTGCATTCGCCAACTTCCCGTACAGCAACATCTCAACATGCGGCACCGAGACGGACAACACAACCTGTGCTCGCTTAGTGCTCAAGATGTATCTGGTCCACGGCCCAAACACACTGAATGGTACCCTCATCTCAAATTTCTCTCTAGATGATGAGTACACGCCATCCGTCTTTTTAACTAAAGCTTACCTGTTTGGAACTCAGCCGAGCGTTTCTCCAGGGTATCTTCAATGGAAGCCTATTTCATATCTATCTTCTAATCGGCAGTCAACCTCATCGCAGCAAGCCAATATGGTGACCAGCATTAATGAGGAGACGACTCTGCCTGACAGCTTGGCTTCTGCTCTATTTGGTGTTGATGCTGACGAGAAAATGAACGTGACTGTGCTTTATCTTGTGTTTGGTACAGAAGGTGACGATAATAATATGAATCCAGATTACCTTACTTGGTGAGTTACGACTACACTTTATCATTAACTTCTCCCTGATCCCTCTCTCTCTCTCTCCCTCCCTCCCTCCCTCTCTCTCTCCCTCCCTCTCTCCCTCTCTCCCTCTCTCCCTCTCTCCCTCCCTCCCTCTCTCCCTCTCTCCCTCTCTCTCTCTCCCTCTCTCCCTCCCTCCCTCCCTCTCTCTCTCTCCCTCCCTCTCTCTCTCTAGGACTGCTGTACTGGGTTATGGTACTCCACAGTATGATCAAATCTCTTTCATTGTTATAATCACCATCAGCTTGGGCCTAGGTCTACCGGTGTTGTTCATTGCTTTTGGTGCCGTGTTTGTCTTCATCAAGAAGAAGCCGTGGCAGAATGTGATCAGACTAATTAACCGCTCACGTAGAGGTAGTTATGATATTGTCAACAATGACCAAATTCAATGATACTTTCTTGTGTTGTACTATCCGCATGATAAGTGTATATTATTTTATAGCTTGCTTAAAAATTATTTCAATTATTATAAAGGCATCATTATTGCATGAAGTCGGGGTCTCAATTACAAGTGTCTTTTGAACTTGAAAAGCTTTCGGCATTTTTGGTTTTTATCCAAACTTCCCAAAATCGAATATTCGTGAGATCATGACTTAGCGCCATCAGGAAGAAGCAGATGGTGGCTACCCCTGTCCTGCAACCAGAGAGACAAGGTATAGTGAGGCTAGAGTGAGTGAGTGAGCTCTAACCATTCACATATGGCAACGTACACTTGATACTTCTTATAGTCAATACCTGTGAAAGGTTCATTGCAGTATGATGCAATAGCTGTATTGTATCTTACCACTCAGCACTGCGGCTACTATTATAGCTACTCCACAGTAGTACGCACACAACTGCTGGATGGTCAGTTGGAAGGATTGAGGGTGCTTCTGCCCAGACCATCTAGTAGAAACCAGTATCATGTATACTTCAGTGAACAGCAGAGTAGCAATTGCAACCCCTATGCATCATGTGCAGAGAGAGATAACAAACAAACAAGGAATGTCATGATTATGACCTAAAGCAATGAATATCTTTCCTTGCTCTTTTTGCTAGCTATTGTCAGAATAATAATTATGCTCGACAACTGCTGTGATCCAGCTTTAGCAAGGACGCTTTCATGGTTATGAATTACTATAGTATGTTTGTGAAGTCCCGGTTATAGTCCACAGACAGTAGAAACCCACACTATAGACACCCCTGGGGACCAAGGGTGTTTGGATTAGAGGGGTTTCTCTATGTGAAGAGAGAAGCAAGTGTGTAGTGAAGAGTATCAGAAGAAAAGGTGAGAGACAGCAAGAGTGTTGTCACAAGAGTCTAGCTGCACTAATACATGTACATGTAGTTGATTTATCATTCAATAAAGACTTACTGATACGTTCACCGAGCTACTCAGTTCAAATATTTGTAAAACACAGTATCTCACAACTTTTTTACTACATCTGTGCAGTGTAGAATGTACTAATGTGCATTGTAGTCGTTATGTATAGCTCTACTCGTTATGTATAGCCATATAGCTATAGCTTGTGTGCATTACAGAAAAAAATCATCACTGGAAAAGCATGCAGATCATGAGTAATATTAACTCTAATCTTTTCGCAAGAGTTTGCTGAGGCCCAAGTCAATTTTCATTCTTGATGTATGGACGGATTTCGAGCAATCTTTCGCCTCCTTGTGGATTTCTGAAAAGAAAATATTCAAGGTTATTAGATCATGACAAAGAGTATCTATTGTCTGCTTTCTCTGCCACCAGCTGGACTGAATCTGATCTACTGCTGCTCCAAGGGAGACGGTTGCAAGGTGAACATCTGTAACAGTGTTGTTAAGTAAGTTGGCAGACTCAAGCCAGTCATTTAATATTGCAAGCTGATTGTTGAAGGCTTTTCTTTGATTTTCATAATGTCTAGCAATTCCTATGGTAGTACTGCCTCCTATGCCCCCTACTGCAGCTGCTCCGATTACTGCTCCAACAGGACCTGCCAATACACCACCAACAGTGCCTGCTATAAAAGCCAGTCCAGTAGATGCAATTGTACCTTTGAGCTTTGTCTTGTCTCTTTGTTCTTCAGCCTTCATAGCACAGTGCTTGCATTCCAAAGCTGCCTTGTTGGTAGAATTGATTGCAGTTGTGATGCTTTCTTTAAACAACAAAAAGGCATCCTCTACATCGCTCAAAGCACTTTCTATTTTCTCGAGAAACTCGTTTAGATCTTCATAGTTTGGTTTAGGAATTTCCCATAAAATCCAGAAGCGACGACCTGTTTGTGAAAGACTAGTTATCATTGAGTCCGTTCCGCTATCTAAGCTCCCTCCAGCACGGATAAGTGCTTCCACTTTTTTAACAAATTTCAAAGCGCATTCAACAGCAGATTTCAGGTCTTGGTAGGCTGCTCTCACCTTTCTGTTCTGCTTGATCAAGGCTTCACTCGTTGCCTCAACGCCTTCATATAATTTATCCACAGCCTCCGACACTTTGGAAACAAGAGAAACGACGGAATCAACAGTTTTCTCGGTTTCTTTCATGAAATCACGAAACGCCTCCATCTCTGTTGATGAAGCCATTATCAGTGTCTGAGACGGGTCCAATGAAAAAAAGCTCCTTGGTTTTTGCAGGAAACACTAGAAATAACTGGGTGGAGCTAGCCACTAGCTATATGGATCCCTCTACACGTGCATATCGCCGCGAGCGAATTTAGTATCAAATTCAGTTTTGGTCTCGTGCGTTACATCTAGCCTCACCGCTAGTTAACAATGTGGTGTCTGACAAACTATTGCGTATGTGTGTTGGTCAGGTGGTTCTGTGTGTAATCATGTATCTTGTACTAGTCAGTGTGTCTCTCTCTGTTCTAGAACATTCTCTCATATTGAGTATAAATATGTGTATCACAATGAGTAAAACAGAGTTGATCATTTCCACTCAATTGCTCAATACTCTACCACTGTAGTACATAATACTTCCACCGTACTTCCGGTCTTCACATTTCTATGCAATATCTTCGAATCCGGCTACTAAGAAGCTTATAGAATTCAAACTACATCTAGACTAATATACATTCAACGCCAAAGCTTGGGTAACGGTGCACCGTCAAAGTAAAGGAACAATATGGGATGATGCTTGCAAAGTAAAGGAACAATATGGAATGATGCTTGCAAAGTAAAGGAACAATATGGAATGATGCTTGCAAAGTAAAGGAACAATATGGGATGATGAACAATATGGGATGATGAACAATATGGGATGATGCTTGCCAAGATAAAAGTTCCAATTATTGTCATAATGTCATACAACTTTTCTAGACTGTGTGTGATGGGAAGTTGAATTATCATTGCTGCTGGGCAATGATATGTATAGGGATGACCCCAAATTATTATTATTATGGCCCAAGTAATGATGGCTGGATCGAGTGCAGCCGAGTTTCAGTTCTAAGATAATCAATAATATTGGCTTGCTTATTTATAATATGTGCAAGCTAGCACTTTAAATTTGCAAGCATATGATTGTCCCATCTTGTTCCTTTACTTAGCAATCGTCATCCAAACACTTCATCATCAGCTATCTGTTTTTTTTAGATCTAAACAGATAGCGAAATTACTGTTAATGTTACTCCAACTTGTGAACAAAGCTGTCAACAAGGGATTCAACTTCAATATACTTTGTATTGATAAGGACAGTAAAGAAAATGGGCAATTTATAACATATATACGAGTTGAATCCTAGTTCCCTCTATGTAAGGACTACTTGGTTGACTACATAAATCATTGTCCTATCTAGTTCAAAGACTGTCAGTAGCAGTCCAACAGGGGAATGCCGTATTAATAAGGGGCACCCTTCCTGCTTTGTCATTTTACGTACCAATTAATAGATAGTAACATTGTGTTGGTATCATCTGTTGGGCACACAAGCTTGTACTGGTTTGAAATATTCACGTAGAATATGTATCTTGTTAATATACATATTCTACGTGACATAGAAAATGCTCTTTGACACTTAGACACACACACACACACATTTAAAAAAATTAGTTTCTGGCAAGAATACCAATGACCAACTTTTTTTACTAGAAAACCTAACATACTGAATTGAGTCTTTGAGGCTTTGTTGAATTTTTAGATGGTAGCTAAGCGACAAACAGTGCCATAACCAGGGAAACATAATTACAGAGACAGCTATCTAGTAGTTTTCACACAGAAACTTTTAGCTCATTGGTGACACTGTTTTCCTACTCATTAACAGTAGCATACATGCAATTGCTGGATGGTCAGTGGGAAGGATTGAGGGTGCTCCTGTCCAGACCATCTAGTAGAAACCAGTACCATGCCTATACTTCAGTAGCAATTGCAAAGCCTATTTTAGTTTGCATCATGTGCAGAGATAAACAAACACTAACAAACAAGGAGTGTCATGATTATAAGCTAAAGCAGTGAATATCCTTGCTGTTCTCTTTGCTAGCTATAATCACATCAGTGTGCTTGGCAACTGCTGTTATCAATAACTGAGGTTTATATAGGCTCCGTACTTTTGCACTTTCTATTGTAACGTTATTACACGTGATAAGATTTTTAGCAGCAGCTCACCGGTGTGTACGGATGAGGCCTCTTTGTCGCTAACCACTCCAATCACCATGAGACCGGTCGCAGAGAGGGTCCCGAACACCAGTGAAGCGTTGCGTCTAGTTGTTGCGGCCTCTGTGTTAAACACAGCGACTACCTCCAGCCAAAACACAGCACCCGACAGCACCAGTCCTGCACGAAATAAGAAGCATTCAGGTGGTAGATTCCCACAGGCAGAGATCATGGGAAGCGGCCATGGTTCAACATGACCCAGAGAGACAGCCAACACGTAGCAGAGAGTGATGGTTGCTAGAGCACCCGCTCCGCTGATGTAGCCGGTAAGGGCAGCAGGGACACTCCAGATAGTTGTCATGATCGCTTGCATGCAATGTGCTCACTTAGGGTGGGGCTGAAATTTAATAGAGGTGTGGCTAGCTCTGCATATGCATATGCATCCTGCAAAATACCACGCATCCTGTTTCTATACGCCCTTGATTATTGATCATGAGTAGAATAACAGTAAGAATGTATGTTTTGCTTGAAGTGTTTAGTTGCAAACAGTTCTGAATCCAAAGCAGTTTAAACCAAGGGGGTCTTATTCTGTCGACCCATAAACACCAGGGGAGTTTTCTCAGATAGACCCTGGTCTGTCTTCAGTTCATAAATGGCAGTGTCTGACTCGTTTTTTTCCCTTCTTGCCTGCTCCTATAGTAACCTCTGTCAGGTCATAGCCCATCATTATCTGGAATATACTTCAGTAGACAGCAGAGTAGCAATTGCAAAGCATGTGCATCATGTGCAGAGAGAGATACCAAACAAACAAGGAATGTCATGATTATGAACTAAAGCAATGAATCTCTTTGCTCGCTCTTTTTGCTAGCTATTATCAAAGTAATAATTATGCTCGGCAACTGCTGTGATCCAGGACGCTTTCGTGGTTATGAATTTCTACAGTATGTTTTGTGAAGTCCTGGTTACAGTCTACAGTAGAAACCCTAGCTATAGACACCCCTCAATAAGGACACCCACTGTAATAAAGATAGGTCCCAAGATATCACTTTGTAATGTTTAACAACCCCTGGAATCAGGATACCTCTCTAATTAGGACACTATTCGTGGGTGTTGCGTTGGGTTTCACTATGTGAAGAGACAAAAAAAGCAAGTGTGTAGTGAAGAGTATCAAAAGAAAAGGTGAGAGACAGCAAGAGTGTCACAAGAGTCTAGCACCAGCAGCACTATTGGTTGATTTAATCATTCCATAAAGATTTACTGTTACGTTCACCGAGCTACTCAGTTCAAACATTTTGTAAAACACAGTATCTCACAACTTTGTTACTACATCTGTGCAGTGTAGAATGTACTATGTGTTCTAAGAACTCTACTCGTTATGTAGCTATAGCCTGTGTGCATTATACAGAAAAAATTATCACATGCAGATCAAAAGTAATATTAACTCTAATCTTCTCGCAAGTGTTTGCCAAGGGCCAAGTCAATTTTCTTACTTGCTGTTTGGACCGATTTCGAGCAATCTTTTGCTTCCTCGTGGATTTCCGAAAGGAAAGTATTCAAGGTTATTAGATCATGACAAAGAGTATCTATTGTCTGCTTACTCTGCCACCAGCTATACTGAATCTGATCTACTGCTGCTCCAAGGGAGACGGTTGCAAGGCGAACATCTGTAACACTGTTGTTAAGTAAGTTGGCAGACTCCAGCCAGTCTTTTAATATTGCAAGCTGATTGTTGAAGGCTTTTCTTTGATTTTCATAATGTCTAGCAATTCCTATGGTAGTACCGCCTCCTATGCCCCCTACTGCAGCTGCTCCGGCTACTGCTCCAACAGGACCTGCCAATACACCACCAACAGCGCCTGCTATAACAGCCAGTCCAGTAGATGCAATTGCACCTGTGACCGTTGTCTTGTCTCTTTGTTCTCCAGCCTTCATAGCACAGTGCTTGCATTCCAAAGCTGCTTTGTTGGTAGACTTGATTGCAGTTGTGATGCTTTCTTTAAACAACAAAAAGGCATCCTCTACATCGCTTAAAGCGCGCCTTATTTTCTCACGAAACGCGATTAGATCTTCATAGTTTGGATTAGGAATTTCCCATAAAATCCAGAAGCGACGACCTGTTTGTGAAAGACTAATTATCATCGAGTCAGTTCCGCTATCTAGGCTCCCTCCAGCACGGATAAGTGCTTCCACTTTTTTAACAAATTTCAAAGCGCATTCAACAGCAGATTTCAGGTCTTGATAGGCTACTCTCACGTTTATGTGCTGCTTGATCAAGGCTTCACTCGTTGCCTCAACGCCTTCATATAATTTATCCACAGCCTCCGACACTTTGGAAACAAGAGAACCGACGGAATCAACAGTTTTCTCGGTCTCTTCCATAAAATCACGAAACGCCTTCATCTGGCCATCTTCTGCTGAAGCCATTATCAGGGATCCAAAAAAAAACAAACTCCTTCAGGAAAACACTGGAAATAACTGAGTGGAGCTAGCCACTAGCTATTATATGGGGCCCTCTATCGACGCGACTCGCGAGCGAATTAGTGATGATGGGGGGGGGTGGAGTGCGTCGAATGCACATAGATGGTAATGAGGGCCCTATGTATAGCTAATATCGGGCGATGTCAATACCGGAAGTATGACGTTGACCAATCAAATTCAGTTTTGGTCACGTGCGCGAATTGTCATACTGCGTGTAGTTCCACATCGTTCGCATCTTCCTTCGTACTTCCGGTCTTCACAAGATCTTGAATAATTCAAAGTACATGTAGACTAAATGTACATTCAGCGCCAAACTCGGCTTAGTTTTGTAGTTAACGGTGCGCCGCAGGGTCGTGTTGTCAAGACTTCCAAGCCCTTCGATGTCGCAGTGACCTTTATGCGTTGTTTTCAGGCCACACATTGAAAGGAAGGAAGCGCCGGGCATTATGGTAAACTGACTCAACATCAGTATTACTGCACTGCTCGCAAAGGTCTGGTCCCGTTTCGTCGACTGTCGTTTGGTCGACCAGTCAATTAATTAGCACCCACGCACTCGATCAGTCACACGTCCACGCTCCTCCTCTACGCTAATGTGCTTGTTTTCGCTACTTCTGCTTTAGTGCTTTTTCAACGTTTCGCTTCTCTGCATCCTTAGCAAGGGCCGAAGGTCCTGTTTAGAACGATCCTTAGGCTTACCAAGGGCCGAAGGCCCGGGTTAGGACGACCCTCCCGACGATCCTTAGGCTTACCAAGGGCCGAAGGCCCGGTTTAGGACGACCCTCCCGACTTTGCGCAGTTAGGAGAAGGTTTTTAGGGTTTAGGGTTTAGCTGTACGTTAAGCGTTGATGACTTGATGCCGTGGAAACGGCGGTGCAGCAGACATGCTCGTTATTACCTTAGTCGACGAATCGAGAGTCGACCAAACGGCAGTCGACCAAACGGCACTAAATCGGGTGGTGCCTAAAACCCGGGACGGGACGGGACATGCGCGGGACGTCCCGTCGGGACAGGATCATCCAATCCCGTCCCAAGCTGAAATCAGGAAGCTCCTGCAAGCAGCGCAATGTTTAAGACAGCACTCTTCTAGCTTTGGTTGACTTTCTATGCCACCAAAGATAAAAATTATTATCAATGCCATTGAGAAGCGAGTGCTGCAGATCAAGAAGCCTGCAGTTACGTACGTTCACCACTTTTGATGATAGGAATTATGAATGGAACATCAAAACAATGTGGTGTCAGCATGCTATTGATCGACTAGTAACCATAAATAGCGAAAATCGGGGTTAAATTGGGTAATTCCGGTCACTTTGAAAAACGACTTTCTATGCTAACGACGAGAGTTTGGCGGCTGTTTTTGCTAGAAATAGATGTGTTCAGCATCCTATAACATTCTATTATTCGCAGTAAGCAGTACTTTTGTATAATGATTGCATTTAGCAGATGTTTATGGCACGGATTCTTGGTACAGCTATAGTTGGTCTAAATGCTAAGTGTTGTAGAGATTTCCGAAATTGTGTGCCGCGCTACGATCAGCTTTGGTCGTCTCCTGCCGCTTTCAAAACTGTCTGCATGATTTTATTTGTTTTCGCGGCAGAGAAATTTGTAAAAGCTGTTTTGCAATGTCACCGCCCACGTAGAGCTTGAAATGAGCTCCACCTACCATGATACAGGCATCTGCCAGCTCGAAATCGCTGAAGATAGCAGGATACTACTATGTCTGCATTTTCATTAATGTTCAGTCTTTAGTTTAAGCTTAGTTTGCTAACGAGTTACATCTTCTTTTAAGAATTAAAATTCATAAGGCAAAGTTTCTCTTTTAATTCAGCTTCGTCAAGCATACAAAGGTTCAGAGTGGCGCCGATTATACCAACAGGAAGTAGTCAGTTAGCCTCAGTCTGGCTGTGGTGGTAGAGGGATGTTGCCACTACGAAGGCAGCATATTGGCTGCTGGAGTGAAAGCCCCTTCTTTCCAGGGCGATGGGTTTTCTGCAAAGTGACCGGAAATAGGCGGTGACCGAAATTAGGCCACTTTACCTTAGTGCCGTACTTAGTGCCATCTTGTCATGCCCATAGCAACTGGTCCAATAGTCTTTATTAGTAGACTCATTGTAAGCGCTTACCTCTTAGAATAGCCCCTAGGTAGTTAAAATACTCCTGATGTCGCCAACAGCCAAGATATACGTGAATTATTGCCTTTAGCCTAAGTGTAGCCGCCATCTTGTTTTCCGCTCAACCCTAAATAAGACTTACCCCCGTTTACCTTATGCCACGTCTACCGTACCGCGTGGCATAATAATTAAGTCATTGACTCCGCCCACATCAGGTTTTCAAACTGAGCTCGGTTCTCGAACAGCTTCGCTTTGTCTCTGCTCTGGGCGCTTCAGCGCGCAAGCTAGAGCCTAGAGGTATGAACATTTGTTTAAAGCAGTATACTATACCCTGGGTAACACTGATCCGTCTATGCTGACATCATGGCCCACGGCAGGCGCGGGCGAACTTACCCATAAAGTTTCTTCATAGATAATAATCTATGGTTTCTTTCACTACGCGGCGTAAGCTGTACCTATAGGACTCCTGGGCTGTTGACAACTAGACATTGGTCATTGTAAAAAGCTAGAAGCCTCTGTGATCGTGATATCGACATCAACATGCAAGCCTGGGACTAGTCTACGGACTAGGCTTCCTGGCAGCCATGATCATCATAGTGCTCCGCTGAGTTGTTAGTGTTAGTCTCTTCTTCATCCATTACAGTGCTAAGAAATATCATGTTGTCAACTCATATACCCTCAACTTCTCTTTCTTGTGCATTCCATGTAGTTGGGCGTGGCCCGACCTCCATGTTCCTTGACTCTCTGTCTAGAGGCTATGCATGCACCTTCTGATCTACTAGACTATAATAACTGCTGCTCACAGAGAGTTGTAAAATGAAATACAAGCTAGCATAGAATACAGCTATTAAATTCAAACTGATAGTGATCAAAAAAGTAACAGCAACAAGTAAAGTAAAAAAGTTTTATGCAAAAGTAAAGGAACAAGATTGGATGATGCTTGCAAAAGTAAAGGAACAAGATGGGATGATGCTTTCAAAAGTAGAGGAACAAGATGGGATGATGGTTGCAAAAGTGAAGGAACAATGCTTGCAAATGTAAAAGTCACAAGTATCCCTACATCAGCGGCTTGAAGGAGGACGCAGTCTGATGAAGTAATTGACGGTTGTAAATAACTAGACTGAGGTATCTGTGTTTAGGAGGACGCAGTCCGATGAAGTAGTCGACAGTTGTAAATAACTAGAGGTATCTGTGTTAGTCCGATGAAGTAGTTGACAGTTGTAAATAACTAGAGGTATCTGTGTTTTGGAGGACGCAGTCCGATGAAGTAATTGACGGTTGTAAATAACTAGAGGTATCTGTGTTAGGAGGATGCAGTCCGATGAAGTAGTTGACAGTTGTAAATATCTGTGTTTTGGAGGAAGCAGTCCGATTAAGTAATTGGCAGTTGTAAAAGGTATAGGAAGAGGATTCCACATTTGTCAGTTGCATGTTGTTGCAGCAAGCCGCTGATGTAGGGATACTTGGGACTTTTACATTTGCAAGCATTATTCCTTCACTTTTGCAACCATCATCCCATCTTGTTCCTCTACTTTTGAAAGCATCATCCCATCTTGTTCCTTTACTTTTGCAAGCATCATCCCATCTTGTTCCTTTACTTTTGCAAGCGTCATCCCTACAGTACACTTTCTAGTTTTTTTATTAAAACTTGTTTACCGTACTTTAATGATGGGATGTTGCTTGCAAAGTAAAGGAACAATATGGGATGATGCTTGCAAAGGTAAAAGTGCTAACTATAATTGTCATAATAATTATGTCATACAACTTTTCAAGAGTGATGGGAAGTTGAATTATCATTGCCGCTAGGCAATGATATGTAGGGATGACCGCGAATTATTATTGTTATGACCCAAGCAATGATGCTGGATCAAGCCGAATTTCAGTTCTAAGATAACCAATAATAAATATTGGCTTGCTTATTTATAATTATGTGCAAGCCAGTACTTTAAAATTTGCAAACATTATCCCATCTTGTTCCTTTACTTTTTAAAGTTTCATTCCTTTACTTTAGCAATTGTCATTCCAACACTTCATTAGTTTTGTTAATTTGTTTTACTTCGTTGTAAAGGTAGCTGTATAAACAAGAGTATGCCATAACTTTTAATTCCTCAAAAACTGGATTAAAAGTATATCATAACCCTCAGATTGCATACCTTCACTGATGCACAGAAGTGAACGTAGATTAGCTATTGCAGTAATATCTCTGATTAATCCATGCATGTGGCTTGATTGAATTGGTGGTTTGATTCAGTGATACCGGTGCCACTATAAACTCATTTCAGACAAGATTTTTCTGGCAAGACTTACCAATGCCTAGCTTTTTCTTCTAGAAACCTAGCATACTGAATTGAGTCTTTGAGGCTTTGTTGAATTTTTATGCGTTTGTGTCCGTCGGTATGTGTGTGTCGTCAAAAAACACGCCTGTTTGCGTCTTAAAGCTTGAAAATCTCCACGAAAACACTCAAATAAGAAGCATCCAGGTGGTAGATTTCCACAGGCAGAGATCATGGGAAGCGGCCATGGTTCAACATGACCCAGAGAGACAGCCAACACGTAGCAGAGAGTGATGGTTGCTAGAGCACCCGCTCCACTGATGTAGCCGGTAAGGGCAGCAGGGACACTCCAGATAGTTGTCATGATCGCTTGCATGCAATTCGCTCACTTAGGGTGGGGCTGAAATTTACTAGAGGTGTGGCTAGCTCTGCATGCATATATGCAACCTGCGAAATACCATAAATAAATTATTCTGTTTCTATACGTCTTTAATTGTTGATCATAAGTATAATAAAAGTAAGAATGTATGTTTTGCTTGCTTGTAGTGTTTAGTTACAGACAGTTTTGATTCCAAAGCAGTTTAAACCAAGGGGGTCTTATTCTGTCGACACATATTAAACACTAGGGGAGTTTTCTCAGATAGACCCTGGTCCATCTTCAGTTCACAAATGGCAGTGTCTGACTCATTCTTTTCCTTCTTGCCTGCTCCTATAGTAACCCCTGTCAGGTCATACCCCATAATCATCTGGAATATGCTGATTGTAAAAACACCAGTCCTGAAGCAGAATAAACACATGGCAGTGTGTTAGGACAACAAGGATACATGCTTTCAATATCTTACCATTCACATACGGCAATGTATGGGTGATATTTGTGAAAACTAAACCCTGCGTGTGGTAATATTAAACCGAGCAAGATTTGTACGCACTTTGCCTACCACACAGTATTGCTGCGACTGCTATTCCGGCCAGTAACACTAGAAAGCATATCTGCTTGATTACTCTTGACACAAGAGCGATTCTTTTATCATTGCAAGTTGAAATGGCGATTATTGCCGTGTATAGAAAGCTAAAACCGAAGAACAGTACGGCTACAGCTGTAGAGAGAAAGGGGGAGGGGCTGGAATAAAGTACAGAAAATCGAGCCGCGAATAGATCTAGAAAGTTGTATGGTTTTACAACGTACCATTGTGCATCTTCCCGAATTCGCGTTCATTCACGACTGCAGTCAGCATGGCGTTCACAGAAGCAAAGATACCAAATACCAGGGCAGTGCGGTTCTTCCAGTTAGGACGGTTGTTGTAGTAGACCACGATCATTTGAGCACCGAAGCAGACAGCAGAGAGAAGGATTCCGAGGCGGAAAATGAACATTTCAGGAAAGCCAACAGCACATGCAGATATCATGGGCAGCCATGGTTGGACGTGCTTGAGAGAAGCAGCCAACACGTAGCAGATGATGACAGTACAGATACACAACACACTAGAGAGATAGCCTAACAATGGCGCAGGGAAACTACAACTTGTGAACATTTTGTCCCGTACTGTGTACTGATAGCTGAAATACTTGGAGCACTTTATGTACAATCATGTATAGTATATCATCTTTGAAAATAAAAACACAGGAAATACTGTTTTTTCGTAAAATACAAACACTCTTTGTATAATGTTTAAAAACACTTTGTTGTTGACAGTAATCATAGATTGGTTTCAGTCTCCTTTTCTGACATGTATGTCAACTTGGATTCTCGAACAAGATCAACTTCTAGTCCCTTCAAGTCGTCCAGAGCAAACGACCATATAAAGAATGCAATAGCGAATGTATCCAGCCTAAAGAACAAACGGTGTGTCAGTGAGTTTAGAAAACAAACTGAGTCTACACTTGACACTCACCATTCAAACACGGCTAGGTATATGTCCATTGGAAGGTAGCGCAACACTAAAGAATAATCAAGCATTACTGATACTGACACAGTTTTTTTCTTACCAATAGCAGTGAGGAGTCCCAGACAAGCAACACCAACAGAAGCACATGTAATCTTCACCATCCGTGAGGCTAGTCCTGAAGTTGGTTCTTGATGAACAAATACCGTCATTAGGACCATGTACAGGTCATAGCACACAAAGAATATCACTGCAGCCGCTGAATGAGATATATTTAGTTAAAACATCATAAAAGACAGCTAAAATCATGTTTACTGGAATGAACGGAGTTGTTCTCCTTTTCGTTAACTACTGCTACAATGCTTAGACCGACAGACCCCACCACTCCTAGAAACAGACAGAGCTTGCTGTTTGAGAAGGCGCGGTCAGCCTTGTAGAACACCACAGTGTTGAATCCTATGACCAACGCACCGACCAGTATGCCGATTCTGAACGGATACCTTTCTGGTGACTCGACAGCACAATCAGAGATCATAGGTAACCAGGCTTGGACGTGACCAAGCGAGACAGCAAGGATGTAGCACAGGAAAATAGTCCCCAATGTCTCCAACGCACCGAAATGCGTGATTAGCACCATAGGAATCCTTGATAAGAGAGCCATCTTTGAGAGGCAGAGAGAAGAATGCTGTACCAGCAAAGCCTGTATCCACTTCCCTTGCAGCAATCACGTGCAGGGCGGGGCTAATTAATACGTCAATAACGTCAAAATTGTAAGGAGATCCTCGTTGGTTTTCCTAATCTAGTACATGTACAAGCGGCGTCTCTGTAATAGCTATTTCTCTGAACAGAACACTATTTATAGAATTTTCAACACAGTACATTTTACAAAAAAACTCACCAGAAAGACAAATTGTTCAATGATGTAATGATGCAGAAAACAACTGGTGACCTTTTCTAATAGCGATTATTCATGGAGTATTTGACGACAGCCAAGTATTAGAATAATTTCACAGGTTAATTTTCTTTTCTGCTTATATGCACATGGTGTCGCGAACTAAATCAATGTCTAATTTCCTCAAGTCATCCAGACCAAACGACCACATGAAGATTACTATGCTAAAAGTATCACACCTAATTATAAAAAAGATCAGTTCACACATTAATCAGTGCAGAATACACCCACTCACCATTCAAACACAGATAGGTATATATTACATTTTGGTGATGCAACGCTGGACAAAAAAATCAATACTTCGGGGCGAGGACATTATTCCACAAACTCTGCCTATTATTCTTTCAAAAATTTAAACATATTTTCCCATCTATGCATCTGGCCCACAGTTCTCACCAGAATATTGTGCTCTTCCCTAAAATGACTACATTTTCAGTAGTCATGGTTTGAGGCAACTATGAATCATTAATCAAGAATAAGTCAACCATGAACGTCAGAACCACAGTGATGACATTAAGGTTATGAGTATCATTCTTTTATTGCACACAATAGTGAATTATCATTAGATGATGGAAAATGATTGAGCTCACTGATAGCAGCATGGAGTCACAGGCAAGCAACCCCAACAGAGGCACAGGTGGTTTACACCATCCGTGACGGAAGTGCTGAAGTAGGTTCTTAATGAACAAATATTGTCATTAAGATCATGTACAGATTATAGCACACGAAGAATGATATTGACGCAACTGCTTGATGAAGATATCGAAAACAGCATTATCAATGGTTGATGCTGTATAACCATAATGCACCTGACCATTCTCTACTTCATTGACCACTTTTACAGTACTATATCCCTCCACTCCAAGAAGCAGGCAGAGCTTGCTGTCTGAGTAGGCACTGTCAGCCTTGTAGAACAGTATGAAACCCTAGAAACAAGGCTCCAACCAAATATGCCGGCTCTGAAGTGATACTTTTCTGGAGACCCAACAGCACAATCAGAGATTATAGGCAATCAGGCTGGGACATGACCAAGCGAGACAGCAATTGTGTAGCACAGTAGAATAGTGCCCATCGTCTGCAAGGCACCGAAATGTGTGATCACCGCTATGGAAATTCTTGACAAGAGAGCCTTCTTGAGACCAGAGTGATATCACAGTAAAGTTTGCTGCATAGAGGCTTTTTATATCAGCTTGCAACCATCAAGTGCAGGGCGGGGCTGATTAACTGTGCGATTATTAATTTTAATATCATCAGTGGTCATAATTTTTGAGATTAGCTGTCAAAAATTGAGCGCTTCGCTTGACCCGTGCTCAAAGGAGGCGGTGAAGAAAGTGTCGTTTCACGATCACTGGTTCTGGTAGTTACTGTCGTTATCTCTATACGTGCTCACAAAGGCGTGAGTGATTGTCTGAATTACATAACGTTCCAGGTACGATAGTCGTACTGCGTTAGTAGGAATTCATTAATTTTTCTATTTAGTGCCTCTTCATGCAGCATGTATTCCAATATTTCACTTCAAGGTGAGACTAGCTTGCACGTGATGATCACGAGGTACAACCTGGTTTCACAGGGAATGGAGGACAGAAGGAGGCAGAAACACAAGCTGACACGCTTTTTACAACTCATTCCATCATCGAAATAAAGCGGGTGGAACAAAAAATGAGGTGACACATTATAATTTCAACATCCAACACTGGATTTTGGTCACAGACTTGAGATTGAGCAGAAGAAGGAAGATCTTCGTCAGATGGTTGGGTATGTGAGTTATTAAACCTCTGCCTACCTTGATGGTTTCTCGATCAGGGAGCGATATCGGGACTTGATTGAAGCGGCCGACTCTGTCATTGCAATGAAGGATGAATCTCTTCATGTTAGCTCCTCGTGTTGTGGTAAATCTGTCTGTGGTGTATCTTTGGTCTTGTCTCCTCTCCTTTATTCGTTATTCCCTCTAGGTGACTAAGTTGCTCAGCAATGTCCAGGCCTCTTGTCAACAGCTGCAGCAAACTCACTTTCTCAAGGGAACTGGCGGGCAAAGGACTCCAAGTACATTAAGGTGTTCGATGTGTAAATTTGTTGTTATCTGTAAAATTTTGATTTTTGAATTTTTGGTGAAATGGTATTATTATGCTTTTTTCAATCAATGCAGTTCTGTTCAATTGCTTGCTCTACAAATGAAGTTGCTGGTTGAATTGCAAGAAGAGGTTAGGCTTTATAGTGGTATAGCTATAACTCTCATCTCTCTCTCTCTCTCTCTCTCTCTCTCTCTCTCTCTCTCTCTCTTTCTCAGATGAGGCAGCGTCATGATAGTGGTCACTTGCTATCTGCTGCTATCAGTTATCTGCTCCTGAGACACATCGCCACTCACCTTACCACCGCAACTGATACTGCTACTTCATCCTCATTGGTATGCCTGTGTGTTATGGTGGTTTGTGTGTGTGTATATGTGTGTGTGTGTGTGTGTGTGTGTGTGTGTGTGTGTGTGTGTGTGCGTGCATGCCTGTGCATGTGTGACTGAATGTGTATTTCTTCAGGTTGCTATGGTGACACGTCTCTGGAAGAGAGTGAGCAGTTTTAAAACAACAGTTGCTAATGTGAGTCAATGGACGATTATCGTGACTCTTTGATGATATCTCTTTGTTGCAGTCAGCCAAGTCATATCTTAGGTCTTCTCAATTAGACAGAAAGGTTATTCTTTTGATTTGTACCACATAAAATGCAATCACTCTTGTTTATCCATCCATCCATCCATCCATCCATCCATCCATCCATCCATCCATCCATCCATCCATCCATCCATCCATCCATCCATCCATCCATCCATCCATCCATCCATCCATCCATCCATCCATCCATCCATCCATCCATCCATCCATCCATCCATCCATCCATCCATCCATCCATCCACCCACCCATCCATTCATCTGCTCCCTCTTACAGTTGACACAAGACGCTCTGTGCACAATCGTTTTATTGGAAGACATATCTTTTTCTCAATCATTTGTTGAATTCTTGTCGGCTCGAAAGGTTCACCATTTCTGCACCAAATCATTATAATTACTAATTTTCTCAGGATGCTGTACTCGATCTCTTTGGTCCTTCCCAACAAGGTGATTACAACAGCAAAAAGTATTATTGTGGGTGTGTTTACTCCTCCCACAGGTCGTTCAGTCAAGGTCACAATCCAGGATCTTATCCTTATTGTCTACCAAACACTTGACCTCACTGCGGATCTATTCTCATGCAATTCTGGTGTGTGAATTGTGATAAGTAGTTCTCGCTACTTCATTGTCTTCTCTTCCCGGCATACTATGCATGCAGGCACAACCAAGCTGTTAACAGCACTTGAATCACTCTCAAACCCAAACAAAGGTGAAGTGACAGTCACACTCTCACACTAACCCAACTGATTATACCAGTTTTGTCCATAATCATGTTATGCTGTGTGTATCTATGTTTGGTTGTGACAGTGTTAGTGGTATTCTTAGGCTTCACCAGTTAGCACCATTAGATTACACACCACAATCTCATTAATGATTAATGCTGTTTTCAGCATCTCTGATCAGTCTGTATATTATGGGAATACTACTGTGTATCTAGAGGTCATGTTTAATGCAATTAATTTGTTTCGCTTCATCGAAGTCCACTACTTTCTCATGCAACGTTTTGTCAAAACATGATCAATCAAGAGTATCAAAATAAACTATCAGACTAAAGTAGACAAAAGTGGTGGGCTAGCGAAATAGTTTCAAAATTGCACCAGCAGTAGTCTAAATAAAATTATACAGCCATGCAGGCAAATAGCTGTACCCAGCGATAGTCAAAATACAAAGTGTAGTTCAGCCAATTTTTTGAATTTGGGATCGGTATTGGTTAGCTGTCAATAAATTTACTAGATAGTGGGAAATTTATGTGAATGGTATCAAAAATTGTACTCATGGGAACTGAGTGAGAAAAACAACTGAAATGGTTCATATTCACATTCTCTACAGTATTTCTTGGCTTTGCTACCAAATTTTTAACTCCCATGGTCCTTGTTATAGAAGCAATGTTGTATTGCTTTAGTGACAAATATCCACAGATGGTAGCGACCAGAGTATTAGGTGATGATTGGGTGACTTCATCCTTCAGTTGCTAGAATGGTGCCTCGCCATAATACACTGGATTGTGTGTCCCCTAGTATGGAGACTAATGCTGTTTAGCTATTTTAATCAGGTTTACTAATAATCGTAATTTCAAGCTCCATTGCTTAGCGATGTGACAGCTGTCTCTACCATATTTAGAACTGTTGGTAATCAAAGCCACTTTGATATTAATGAAGCTTCATTGGTTATGGGATTGTATTGGGACAATACTGATAAGAATATTTGGATTGATACGCCTACCTCTATGCTTTTGTAATATAATTATCATATAGTGTAGGCGCCAGTGGGAGATTGCATAGTTTCAGTGAGACTAGCACTGTCTTGCAAGCTTACTATCAGAAAACAGTACTAGCTTTGCTGTTTATTAACCCTCTATGTACTGAAAACTATCTAGCATCTTGAATGTGTACATGCTTTTAACAGCAAAGTGCATCTATTGATCATAGTATACTAGTTGTATCTCAGGATATTACCTTCTATCTCTTTGTATCTTTGGGGTTTGTATCTCAGGATATTGTATTGTATCACAGGATATTGCTTTGTGTCTCAGGATATTGTATTGTAACACAGGATATTGCTTTGTATCTCAGGATATTGTATTGTAACACAGGATATTGCTTTGTATCTCAGGATATTGTGTTGTAACATTGTAACACAGGATATTGCTTTGTATCTCAGGATATTGTATTGTACTTCTATTGAATATAGTGTATTAACTGAGGTGAACTCTGTTGTGTATCTTAGGATAATACATTAGCGTATTAATAATTATTTACATGTGAACATGTTGTGGGATGAGGCAGAGCAAGCAGTCTCTGTGAGTGCATTCCAACTCACCTGCAGGTGTCCCAGTAATGTGTGACCCTGTGCTGCTCAACACTAAGGCTTTAGTGAGTGTGCTTAGTCAAGTGTGCTAAGTATAGAAATTTAAATTTTATAGTGTTTTTGTATGGTGTTGTGTGTCCAGTGGTCTGTTATTGGGGCTCTCTCTGGTCAATGGTGTACAACTTGTGGTAGCATTGGTCTAGTCTTCCATGGGAATGACTTACTGGAGGTCCTCCCTTCTTCCTGCCTGTCATAACATTGCTGACCTAACTATATAAGCTCTCTCCCTTCTAGTGGTGGCAGCCATTGAAAATTGGTTTCTCTTTCCTGTGAATCTATAGTGTGTGTACATTGTTAATTTGTGGAACAAATGTGATCTCATTTTCCCTCACTTGGGGAAAAATCACTTCATTCAAACTGTAATTAAGTCAACACTTATTGAGAATTTCCCCTCCCATTGTCTTTATACAGCTCCATGCAAGCATATTATTCCACCATCTTTGCTGAATACTCTACCAAGACAGATCTGCAGTAAGCTAGCTCCAATACACTGCTTTGGTTGCTAAGCTATTGTGTAGTTATGATTTCCATTGTTTATCTGTGTCTGGTCTTTGTGTTTCATCCTGTCTAGACTATGCTGCCCATCTCCATGGCTCCATGGAAAGTATTCCCCAGTCAGCCCTGGGCACTCAGTGCCAGCAGTGGGTCACAAGGTGAGTGGAGGAGACAGTGAGCTTGTTGTTTTGGCGGGGCTGTACCCATCAGCAGCAGCACCTGTTGCTGTGCAGACAGCTCGTTGACATGATGTAAAGAGCACAATACACAAGCCCGCCCACACTGCCTAGTGCCCTCCCTCCCATGAGCAGCAGGTGGACTGTAGCACAACTAATTTCTTTGTGCTAAGGGCTTGTGTAAAATTGTAATAGAGGTGAAAATTGTTATTCTTGTGCAATCTGGCTTGTATGAAGTGACCACTTGTGCTTGTAAGCTCCACACTTCTACTTAGTATTCAAAATGGGTCAAGCATAGCAGACCACCCCAGGGCTTGTTTGGTGTGATCGTGTGTACAAACAGCACACCTCTCCTCTAACACACAAACACTTTAGACTTTCTCTCTCTCTCTCTCTCTCTCTCTCTCTCTCTCTCTCTCTCTCTCTCTCTCTCTCTCTCTCTCTCTCTCTCTCTCTCTCTCTCTCTCTCTCTCTCTCTCTCTCTCTCTCTCACACACAGCTGCTGTGCTGAGGTGCACCCTAGATTATCTGAAGTCCTAACTCATGTCAAGTCTCTCAAGGCACTAGCATCTGTACGAGACACAGCTTACCAGATTCTTTCTAAAGTCAGTGACTGAGTAGGTGAAAAACCGTTTACTATACAACATTGCAGGATTCCAGTACTCCTGTCTCCTTACAAGCTGCACGTACTAAATGGACCAGCATCTGTCAGGACTCCATTGGGCAGTCCCTGTCCATATACAGCTCATTCATACATCCACTCTTAGTGGAGCAAGCTAAGGTAAGAGCAAGCGACCTTTTCCTGTCTTGACCTTATGGTTTTGTGATGAGCACCATTTACTACTAATAGTAGTTATGCTGTAAACTAAAATTGTTTAAATGCTCATATGGTTTTCTGTTTTTCACTCTGTGTGAAAATTCTTTTAGACTGTTGTTGAAGAGTTGGTGACAAGATCTGAGATTCAGTTGGTCGGGGCGTTGAGGGAGTTGCTCGAGCAACACGCTGCTCAGCCAGACGAGTTTGCTGTTGATCGAGACATGCTGTCGTTTCTCTGGGAAGAGAAGGAGAGAGAGAAGGGCAGGCAGAGCATGTCGAGTGTCTTGGAAAGCTTACAGCTTAAGGCAGAATGCTGTACACCTCATATACACCAGTAAGCTGTGCTTTGATAGTGAAATTAATATTTAAATTTAATTTTGCAGGTTTTGTCAGAATTTTGACAACAATTTGAAGCAACTTGAAGCCGATTTGCATCAGTTCACTCATGACAAGTCTTCCACATCAGCTTCTCAAGCCTCAAGAGCTAAACCAGTGAGCATGACATGTTTATGAGTGGGGTATGGGAGTTGAAAGACAAAACATCTACCTTTCAAGTGTATTATAATCGGCTCGCCTCAATAGTCACCTGTAATAATTGACTGTATGGCCTGTTCTCTGTTCAATTAGCGCGCTAATGTAGAAGCCCTAGAAATTCAGGGCTGTGGGTTTTCGTTCAGTGATAATCCAGAGAGCTTTGTTACTGCACTGTCTTGGCTTCCACAATGCACAGCTGTGCTGGCTAATGAGTGGGCGACTGTTTTTGAATCTGTGACTAGGTGAAGGTGTCATGGTGGTGTGTATTGGCACAATCTGCCAGTAGGTTTGCACCTTCTAGTGTGAAAAAGTAGATTGGTAACAGCATTTATCTGTCCAGTAATCACCAGTGAAGATATGTAGCACTTTCCCTTTCAGGGCAGTGTAACACATGCTCTCTCTCTCTCTCTCTCTCTCTCTCTCTCTCTCTCTCTCTCTCTCTCTCTCTCTCTCTTTCTCTCTCACACACTTGCAGATCATTGGGGAAGAGTTTCCGTTCAGTCGCTATGCAGACAGTCAAGTACTGCAGCAACACATCAGTTCAAGACTAGCTGTGACTATAGACAGGTGGGAACCACAGTGTACCATAGCATTGTTAGACTAACTGTGTTGATCAGCACTGTGCTACATCCTGCATTATATAGAATGTGTACTGGTTGTATGTTTGGGTGACTGCCCCTACTGTAGGCAAATAACTCTTGTTAGTCTGTCTACAAGCTGTGGGCTACTCATTGTTCTTCATATATACACTGATACTCTGTCTCTTTGTATATGAACATTTTCTGACATAGGTTCCTTGATAAGATCGATGTCGCTGTGAACACTGCTGTGAAAGAGTTGAGCAAGAAGGGTAGTTGTGCTGCTGCTGCAGGGACTCCTATGGACAGGTGAGTGTGTTTGTGCGATTTTTCTGTTTATGATGCTGTTTCTGTTCAGGGTGCTCCTGTTAGCCAGGCTATGTCAGAACCTGTCAAAATTTTGTCCCTCTCTGCAACAACTGGTGGAGCTGGAAGGAGACAGACCACGGTAATCTCCCATCCCCTTTGACCAAGGAGATTTTGAATGTAGCATTCCTTGGAACTTATGGTTTACGTATTCAATGTGAACTGGTGACCCTAGGCCCTACCCCTAAATTGCATAACACATCCTTTAGCCAGCCCTCAGACACGCCTTGTTGACAAAGCTATAAGCAACAAAGCTAGGCCCATCCCTAAAACTGGAGCCTCTGCTTCTCTTTAGCAATTAAACCCAGAAGCCATGTCCCTCTGGCTGCCAAAACCACCTCTCTGTCACTTCAAATTTCAAGATATATCTTATCTCTTCTCCCTCTTGCTCCACACACCCATACAGTTACCACATCACCACCACTGCTGCCCATTCAAAAACAAAAACTGTGAGCACTGAAAGGGGGAACTGGTGACCTCATCAATCATGTGATATCTCAAATTGAACGGCTTTGAACAAGCTGGCTTCACATCTTTGATGTTTCTCTCTCTAACTAAGCTCTTTTAAATAATATTTTTCTTCTCTGTCTGCTCTATGAATAACTCTTTTTCCACACACACAAACAGTCCTTAGCAGGTACAACTCAGACAAAACTCAAGCTTTTGTTGGATCAGAAAGGAGCTGAGTTAATCAGGTTAGTGAGAGAAAACAAGGTTCCTGAATTTCACTCATATCAAGTGTGTGGTCCACATAGTTGTGTACTGTGGAATGCTTAGTGCAGTGTGTAATGCTATTCCTCTGCCTGCCAACACCAGTCATCTAGTAGTAATTCGATTCCTTTGTATTTGTAAAAGTGATGAATTCTGGTCACTTTGTTTACTACAGATTACTCGTCAAAATACTAGTAGAGAGAGAGGGAATGAGGGAGAGAGAGAAGGAGAAGGACTGAGTGTGTGAGAGAGAGAGAGAGGGAGTGAGGGAGAGGGAGAAGGACTGAGTGTGAGAGGGAGAGGGAGAAGGACTGAGTGTGAGTGAGTGTGTGAGAGAGTGAGTGAGTGAGTGAGTGATCGAGGTCTTCTGTCACAGGATGTGGAGTGGTGATTGTTGTCAGCAGTTCACTGCCCAGTTGAGAGAGTATCTGTTCTCTGTGAGTGATCTAGTACATCTGTCTGGAGTAGAGGTAAGGGGACATGTATGCTGAGTGCATGATTTAAACCCAGACTTGAGTACTAGCCAGACAGACTCTAGTGTTTCTATGTCTTCTTCAGGTCTGGGAAGAAATTGAAATCCATGAAGAGGCAGAGGGAGGCAGAAAAGTGTCTACTACAATACAGATACCTTGTCAGGTTGGTAATGTCTAGCTGGTGCTGTTTCTTAGTTCGTAATTATTCTCTTAAAGAGGGAACGTTCACTTTGTATTTCTGTTGCCTAGGCTTCAGTTTACATACAAGCCTTGTTATATGCTCTGACTAGAGAAATAAGTTATATCGGAGGACACAACATTGACAGGTGAGCTCCATCTTTATCATGTAAATAAATCTTACAAGTGTCGCCGGCTCTTAGAAATGCGCTTGTTCAGCTTAGCCGGGATGTGTTTGATGGTGCACTTGCCAGCTATATTGAGCTACTACAGTGCAACTCCTCCACTCCCACTGTTCTTGGTCAAGACTGTGCGCTGCAGATCCTCTTTGATGTGCAGTTTCTGTCTATGATATTCTCCCACGGCAGCAGTGAGGTACCACCATCTAATCATTATTATAACACTCCTAGATAGTGTGACACTTTAATGGGTGATCTATTTCTTGTGTGCATCACAGAATTACTACTGCTTCCTCTCTATGGTAATTTACGTATTGTATGCTTCCTTTAGAGCAGCATCTCTCAGAAACTATCGCAAGTCACTGATGCTCTGCACAGCTGCATCGATCCGTTTGATTTGGACGTGTTCACTCCTTTGATGGCAGCTCGATTGCAGCGTCAATTACAACGTTCTTCGGTGTGCCAGTGATGTGTGTGTATTTTGATAATTGAGGCATTCTTCAGGTAATGCTGGGTCTACTGACTGGTCTCAAGGACAGCGTGCTCAAGCGTGGAGGTAGCGTGGGATCTTCAGCTAGCTCATCCTCTCAAGAGAAACCCGTCATTCTTCCTCTAGCCTCGGTAGTACCCAGAATACCTCTTCTCCCTATACCTAACCAGCAAGCTGTATCACAGGTGCTGTTTACATGATACTTGCAGTGCTTGCTAAATTTATCTTTTCTCTATCGTTCTCAGACTAGGAAGACAGATCGCTCAGATACTCAAGAGACCACTAATAATTATTATTTGTTAAAATTTGGAGGACTGGAATATCTTTATGTGTAGTCACAGATACCACACAACATTTCTCAAATTTGCACTCTAAGTGGTAATTGTTCTACACCAGACAGTTATCATACTGACACTGCCGGTTTATGAATCTGAAGGCGTGGCTATTATTACTGTGTATGTAATAAAAAAGCGAGCTGGTTGATTACACGTTAGAATATTCACAGAGAAACGTGCAGAGATTTAGTTGTTCAGAAGTGAAAGAGCAAATCGATCGGTGAGTAAGAACTGTAGTTGTCACCGTTGCAGTGACACTCGGGTGTAAACTGCTTATCTCAGCTGTGTCAGCATCTGAAGTGTCGCAGGCGTGACTTGTTACTTTCTCGTGCAGGTTCTAACATGACAGAAGTTGCTACTCCGCGTGGGATCCTCGCCGAATCGAGCGAACAGGCTCTGCAGATGGCTCTGGAACTCAGCATGCAGAACTTCAGTGGAGCGATGGCACAATCTTGTGGAGCTGCGGCCAACGCCTTTCAACCTTACCCAAGCGTGCTGGACGAGGCCGACTCACCTCAGAGATTGTCCAAGTCGCAGAATATCACACAGTGGGTCGCAGTGCCCAGCTCAGAACACGTGGCTGAGATTGTCGGGAGGCAAGGTACGTATGAATACTTTGTCTTTGTCGTGGGTTCATTGTCTCAGCTGTGAATAGTTGTGCATGATTCTGATTGCCCCTGGAGCTAGATACTGCAGAAAATTTATCTTCTGAATTTGAAGCAGATAGTATTTATCTAGCTGTATTAAGGAATGCCCCCAATGACTGTAGTAACGCTATCTATACTATCTACTCTGCAGGTTGCAAGATCAAGGCGCTCAGAGCAAAGACGAACACCTACATCAAGACTCCAGTGCGCGGCGAGGACCCCGTCTTCGTGATTACAGGCCGTCCAGAGGACGTATCTGCAGCTAGACGAGAGCTACTCGCAGCAGCCGACCACTTCACTCAGATCAGAGCCGCCCGCAAGAGCAATGCTGCTGCAGCTTCGGCTCCCACTGCCGTCCCTCCTAACATCCACTCGCCCGTGGAGGAAAGAGTCACCATTTACGTTCGTGTGCCGTACAGAGTTGTAGGGCTTGTTGTCGGACCGAAGGGCGCCACAATCAAGCGCATTCAACAAGTTACAAGCACGTACATTGTCACACCATCTCGGGACAAGGAGCCTTGCTTTGAGGTTACCGGAACTCCGGACAACGTGGAGCGAGCTAAGCGAGAAATCGAGAGCTACATCGCCATGCGAACGGGCAACAGCATCGCCGATTCTGACGGCGAATCACCAGATTTCGCATTCCTTACGACCAGCATGGAGCCAGTATTCTCGCCACCTCACGGTCAATTTGTCAGGAAAAATTCTGTGCCAACAAAATTTCTCCCCTACTCGTCCCGGTCAAGTACCACTCCTCCTTCATCGTCTGGCTTTGCTGAGGCTGAAGGATTTTCTGATGTGTGTTCCAGCAACTGGGGAGGCAGTGATCTCACCTCACACAGCTCACCACTCACTAGTGCAGTGTTTGGTGCAAGAGGAGGCAGCACAAGTACCTTCACACGCTCCGACTCTGCTGGATCAGACACCATGTTTACCTACACTGGTCCCCCACCCATGTCTGCTCCGGCTTTCTCTTCTGGTGTGTTTGATTTCAATAATGTTCGTGATTCTCTACCCAAGCAAGACCCTCCTAGTCCAACATACTCTTGTGGTTCCAACTCGTCCGAAGGAACCTCAGTCAACTCTCCCAAGCTCTCACAGAGGAGAAGTGCTTGCGTCATGTGTCATGGTGGCGACGTAGTCGCTGCTCTTGTTCCTTGTGGTCACAACCTCTTCTGCTACACTTGTGCAAGCAATCTTGTCAACACCAGCAGCCATTGTCCTGTCTGTTCAAACCAAGTCTCCTCAGTCCTACGCATCTATACGCGTTAACTTTTTACGCTCCCTCTTTTATTCATTCTTCTCAGGTAAAACGCTCCTTTTGTCACTAAACCATTTGCTACGATATTATAAGCATCATATTAGGAACATTATAATGGGCTATTATTTTCAAGTCTAGAGGCAACAATATTCTGCAAAGTCATACAGATTAACAAGACATTCAATATTAGCTTTATAATCTTCAGAAAATCCCCCAGCCTTTCACAATGACTAGTTTTGGCTATATATATTATATTTGTGTGCGTGCTAAATGTGTGAGAGTTAGTGCATTATTCCTTCATTCAAACTTAACCACAAATTATTCAAGATATTATCAAATCTCATTATTAACAGATGATTAAAGCAACATGTATTGTACTATAGATGCTGTTTTTGCTCCACTTACAATCTATTCTATGTAATGAAAAAAACTTATTTGTCACTTGTACTGATACAATTATAGGCATATTTTATATTATATCTTTCCGTTTTTCACCAAGAAACTGTTCTATCAAATGAAAATGATTTTTTGTGTATTTTTGATGAAAAACTAACAAATCACTGCTGAGCAAACGATTACACGTGGTTTGGGGGTGTGCCGTATAGTTCTTATTATCAGAGTAACCTGGAATGTTGAAAAAGTAAAATCGGAAGGCAGCCAGGTCGATCGATCGGGAGAAGACGACGATGTCTCAGGTGTTCTCTGATGGCGCTGTCAACTCTTCTCCAGTGGTTTCCCCAGTGAGCAGATCACCTGGACGTGTGTTCATCATGTCTTCTCCCTTTCTCCAGCACGGCACACTGTTTTATATGTTGTCTTCCATGACCTATCTTCTGATTTGTCTCGGCTCGATTATCCTGCTGGTTGTCGTGTTGGTAGCCATCATATCAGTATGCTGCTCCAGGTAATGATAATACTAGTCTATAAATGAACTCTAGAGTAGAACCAGTAAGAGTGTAGGTTTACAAGTTTGTAAAGAGATCCCTGTATTATAATACATGCCCTGGCTTCTTAGGCTGAAACCCAAGTCTCCATATTCAAGAAGGACAGTGCGTTATTCAACATTGCCTGAGGTGAGACGTCATTGTTGCTCATCCTCACTCCCTCTCTTTCCCTTGTGCACAGGAGGAAGTCCAGCTGGCCAACAAGCGGCCTCCTCCTCCAGTGGGACTAGGGACAGTGAAGCGTCGTCCACCTCAGGCGGCGGCCGGAGGCGGATACGACCCCACTTCCACACCTGTAAAGAACTCACAGCAGTGGTACGTGCATACATCATAATGTATTTATATACACCTTCCAATCCATAAATACAAGGAACTTAGCTTTAGAAATTTGTAATTAGTTTAGCTTGTCTCAGCCCTCATTCGTCTGCCCCTCTTTCAGGACCTTAATCCCTCCTGTGAGCCCCCATGTGGACATCAACGCCGGTCACCTTCTACTGGTCAGTTTGAATCACTCACACACACACACACACACACACGATATCCAAGTATTGCTAATAATGTCATCTTTAGTGACTGGTTGAGTTTTGAGTTGTTTACGTTATGGTTCTGTAAACATGTTGAATGTTTATCATATATGCATTCTCCGATGATAGTAACATGTGTGTATTTGATGTGACTGTAGTGGGTAGTGTTGTAGGTTGTGCCCTCATGCTCACACCATGAGGCTCATCTTCCTGTTCGGTTGTTCGTTATTGTAATATAAGGAAATCATGTGTTTCTACTTCTGGAAATGGTGACGCACAACTGCATGTGTGTCGCAATATCGTAACCTTTGGTAATGTTTTGGTAAATGGAGCCTTCTCTCATATTCCATACACTCTGCAATATTTACTCTTTGTTCAACTCCCCAATAATCTAAGCATGGTGTTAGTGACAGCTGAGAATTACATCCACGCTGCTCTGCAATTACAACTTTTCCACACCTCAATTATTTCATAATTAAATCAGTAGATCGGGAGTACACATGATCCTATTGTGCTGATAATTCAAAGAGACCTTTGATTCAATATCTGCTTAATGTATTGGAGTAAGGCGTACATGTTTAGGTGCCCTGCTACAGTACACACTGTATGTGTGTACTGTAAGCAGCTCAGATGTTCTCTTCCGAGATTTCTTGTTTTTTCTCAATTGTTTTTCTACCTCTGTGCAAACTGTCCATTCCTCTGTTCAAATCAACACAGTTATCATTATTGCATTATAGCATAATGAAAGTTTATCCATTGGCTTCATACTGTGATGATAATTATTACAATTAAATCAGTTTCCTCTTTTACAAGACTGCCTCATTTATACACTTATTGATATCTTTCCTCTTTTAAAGTCTTTTAATTATCTTTCCTGCTGCAATGTGATGTTGTGTTTTATTTTATTTCCTTCTCTAGTCCTACATTGAGGAGAATCTGCAAGATCGCAACCGGCTTGACAAAGAGTGGGAGGTAAATGCAGTTGAATCTCTTCTCTGTTGTTGCTAGGCAGTATATTGTAAACAATTTATAATGGTATATGCCCGTTATTACTATTGTGGGTGGTGTCTTGAGTAAATTCCAGGAAGCTAGTGAGCACTTCCTGTAATCAACTGGTCACAGTAGAAAAAGAAAATTGTGGTCCTTGAGTTTTAGTGATTTTAGCATGTGGGTCTTTGGTGTGGTTTATGGTGGGTGGTGAGACTTGTTGTTGAGCAGTTCTTGTAGGGTATCAGTTTAGCTATGGTGGTCTACAGCTGGTGTTGACCTTTATAGGTCACCAGCATTCCTGAGCTGTGAAACAGGATGACACTTTTTATTTCACTCCGGCTTCTGGAGAGAAGCTCTAGTCATGACTGTGTATGAATCAGAGGTATTGTCTTGCACTCAAATTCCTCATCAGAGAATGGACTCTGAGGCATTCCAAGTGTGTGGTTTAGCACTTTATTTTCATTTTCTCACCAGTGCCTCTGTACTTGGTTAGTAAGTAGTGAGTGTATGAACTATAGTAGTTAGAGTACATGTACGCCAGTAGCTGTAACATTACGGTATGTGTACATCTAGTATGTGTTCATCTAGTATCGCTGCTAGAACGTGTTGTTAGGTATGTATCTGATTGTACACATCTTATGGTGAGTGACTTGGTACTGCCTACAGTGCAAGAATGCTTCGAGCTAATAAGCATGACACTGGTCACACTGGTCTCTTGCTTGCTAGAATGCGTTGTAATTTGTTATGCTAATAGGCATAGACCTGTTCATACTATAGTATCGATGCCGCCTACGCTGGCTCTCGGCCTGCATTGCCCACAGTGTTAGAATGCTTTGTTGCATGTTCAGCTAACAAGCGTGACACACTCTAATACTGCGAGTCACTCTTTTCTTGCAATATGAGCGTGGAGTAATTATGACACAGCTCTATTGCACTCACCAGTTCCTGTTAGAATGTCTTGTATTGGTCTGGTTCTTGTGACCTAATGCACTGATGGTTGTACACTAGCATCTTGTAATGTCAATAGCAGTAGCTTGCAGATGTTATTTTGTTTGTAGTTATAATTATATTTATATTTCAATGTATATTTTGTGACATACAGCAACTGCTGTCGTACAACAACGAAGACTCCACAGCTAGTGAGGGGGGACTGCCTGGTAACAAACACAAGAATCGCTATCCCGATATACTGCCATGTGAGAGTCTGTCGACTCATGATGATATCATAGTGACGTCATTGCTTATCTCTTTGCAGATGATCATCGCAGAGTTCGTCTCGACCCGCAAAACAGCATCACTGGTTCGGATTATATTAATGCTAGCTACATTGTGAGTTAGCTTGGTGAGTGTTTCGATATTTTTATACTTCTCTTTAATTAGGTCAATGTGGATCCCAACCACCCAATGTACATAGTGACACAGGGACCAATGCAGCACACTATTGCTGACTTCTGGCAGGTACTAGCTGGGGAGAGATATGTGTTGAGTTGAAACAATGGAGATTGCTGCTTCATTGTCAAGCTAACTAGGGGAAACCACTGCCTATCAACCCTTACCTCCCAACTGCATATTTATGGTCTCCACAACAATGTAATTGTTTCCCTTTTAGCCTGTAGAAAGCTGCTCCTAGTTCCTGGTTATTGTTGAGAGGGAATAGATGGTTTAGCTAGCGCCTTCATCTCCCACCTACTATGGTTGTGGTGTCTTGGGGAATGAATGAAGGCATCTATAGTGTTTGTACTACCAGCTGGCATGCTGGAGAATGTTGTCATGGTGATAATCGCTATTATTCTAATTCATTATGAAAGTGGAGGTTGAAGTTTAGTTGAGTGCAATCATGTTACAATCACTAGGCAGTGGGTGTGTGCCTGTTGTATGCAATTTTTGCTGCCTAATTTACATTTGGCTTTTGTTTGCCTGTTGTGACTAGTGTCTGTTTGCCTTTAGATGGTCTGGGAGCAAGACATCCTTGTTATAGTGATGCTGACACCACTCATGGACATGGGAATGGTGAGATGCATATACACAGTCACTTAGTTATTCACTGTTGTGATATCGTACTTAAAATATTTGTATTAACTCAACAATGCAAGTACAAACCAAGAACTGAACTAAAAATGTACAAAAACTACCAGGGCTTAAATAGGGAGAACAGTGTGAAATGAACAGACAGACAGACAGTCAGCATTCTACACATTAGACATAAATTAACACAAAGACTGTTCTCATGAGAGATATTACAAAACACAACTAATCAACACAAATAACAGAGTCACATTAACAGAGTCATCTCCTTCCCCTTAAGTTAGGAAGTAGGTTGAAATCGAAGAGGTGGATGGCGATTCCTCAGAGGATATCGACGTTCAGGTTCGTTTGGACCTGGTGGTTCAGGGACAGGTTCAACAGTAGGATAGCATTGGTTGTCTAACACAGTGTCCGATTCAGTTGTGTCCGATGACTCTTGATTTCCATGAAGGGGTTGAAGTTGATTGACATGTCGCTTGACGATTCGTCCATTGGAGATCTGAACAGTGTAGGTTACTGGACCCAATTGCTGTATAACAGTTCCAGGTATCCACTTGTCAGAACCAATATAGAGTCTAGCTAACACACGAGTTCCAGGTGTAAAAGCACGAGCCTTAACATGAGTGTCGTGGTGAAGTTTCTGACTAGCTTGTTTCGACATCACTTGCTTCTTGGGATCAGGATGCATCAAGTCAAAACGAGTCCTTAGCTTGCGCTTCAGAAATAACTCTGCTGGTGATACACCTGTAGTGCTATGTTGCGTTGCTCTGTATTCAAACAAGAATTCTGCCAGACGATGATGAATAGATCTTTTCGATTTGTCACTGGCTTTCAGCGCTCGTTTCAAAGTCTGAATGAACCTCTCTGCAAGTCCATTGGAAGCAGGATGGTAAGGTGCGGAAAGTATGTGCTTGATTCGATTCCTTTCCATAAATTGCTTGAACTCATCTGAAGTGAATTGTGGTCCGTTGTCTGATACTACTTGTTCAGGAATTCCATGGTGTGCTATCAGAGCTCTCATGACTTCAATTGTCTTCTCAGCAGTTGTTGACTTCATTGTTACTACTTCGGGCCACTTTGAATGGGCATCCACGACTACGAAGAACATGTGTCCTAAGAAGGGTCCCGCAAAATCAATGTGTATTCGTCTCCATGGTGCGTCGGGCCAAATCCATGGATGAAGAGGTGCTGCTGCTGGGCTAGACTGATTGGACTGACACATGTAACAGGATTTTCCCATTGATTCGATGTCTCCATCTAGTCCTTTCCACCAAAAATGACTGCGTGCAGTGGCTTTCATTCGAGTAATACCTGAGTGATTGGCATGAAGAGAATCTAGTACTCTGCGTTGAAGGCTCTCTGGAACGACAACTCTTATTCCCCACAATAGGCAATCATTCTCTGTGCTCAGTTCGGTCTGTCTGTCGAAGAAGGTCTGTAGCTCTCTGTCCACTTGTCCTGGCCAACCTTGTTGGACGTATTGCAAAACTTTACTCAGTGACGCGTCTCGCCGAGTTGCTTGTTGGATCTCTTGAAAGGTTACAGGAAGAGCTTGAACTTGACCTATGTTAAATGTGGAGATAGCATTATTTGTGTCACAAGTAGGACTTGTTTGTGGCAGTGGTAACCGTGAGAGTCCATCAGCGTTCCCATGATCATCAGTGGACTTGTATTTGATGTCATAGTTGTATGCTGACAGAATCACAGCCCATCGCTGCAGTCGAGCTGCTGCCAACGACGGTATCCCTTTCTTGGGTCCCAGAATTGCCACCAGCGGTTTGTGATCCGTTATCAGGAGGAACTTGCGTCCATACAGAAACCTGTGGAACTTCTTGATGCCAAAGATTAAAGACAAAGCTTCTTTCTCAATCTGGGCGTAGTTGCGTTCACTAGTGGTCAGAGTGCGTGAGGCAAATGCTATGGGATGTTCACTACCATCTGGTAGCACATGAGAAATCACTGCTCCTACACCATATGCTGAAGCATCTGCTGCTAGTGTGATAGGAAGCTTAGGATTGTAATGAGTTAGTACACCTGCTGACACAATTTGCTCTTTAACATCTTCAAATGCTCTAGTACATTCTTTGGACCAATTCCATTTCTGACGAGCAGAAAGTAAGGCATTCAAGGGATGTAATCGGGAGGCTAGATTGGGTATGAACTTTCCATAGTAATTCACTAATCCTAAGAATGACCGAAGCTGTTGCACATTCTCAGGGGCAGGTGCATTCACAATAGCTTCTACCTTAGATGATAGTGGGTGTATGCCATGCTCATCGACTCTATGACCCAAGTACTCAATACTGGTCAACAAAAATTCACACTTACTTCTCTTGAGTCGGAACCCATGATTCTCAAGACGAGTGAACACTTCCTGTAGACTTCGTCTGTGGCTCTCTTCATCTGGACTGCTAACGAGGATGTCGTCAATGTAGCATGCTACTCCGTCGATTCCTTGCAGCACAGTGTCCATGATTCTCTGAAATATAGCAGGTGCAGATGCGACTCCAAATGGAAGACGGTTGTAGACGTAGAGTCCTCGCTGCGTGTTGACTGTCAGATAGGGTTTTGATGACTCATCCACTGGGATTTGGAGGTAAGCTTGAGAAAGATCCAATTTCGAGAAGATTTTTCCTCCAGACAGTGTCGAGAATAATTCTTCAGGTGTCGGCAAAGGGTACTCTTCCACATTCATCGCTTGGTTCACAGTTACTTTGTAGTCTCCGCAGAGTCTGAAACGTCCATCTTTCTTTGGAACTACTACAATTGGGGCAGCCCATTGACTATGTGAGACTGGTGAGATGATCCCCTGTTCCTCCAGACGACTGATTTCTTGGCTAACTGCTTCTTTGATTGCATAAGGTACTGGTCTTGGCTTGAAGAAGCGAGGGGTAGCATCAGATTGTATTTGAAGTGAGGCTGTGAATGGCTTGACACTCCCCAGTTCATCTGAGAATAGTGGTTTGTGCTTCTCAAGTAGGTCGTCCACTAGTGATATTCTTGCTGCACGTACTGCAAAAATGTTGCTCCAGTCCAGGCGTAGGTACTTGAGCCAATTTCTTCCCAGAAGACTTGGTCCATCACCAGCGACCACTACGAGTACTAGCTTCTGTTTCTGATTTCCATATCTGACTCGCATGTTGAGAGTACCAGTAACTTCCATTCGTTCGTTAGTGTATGTCTTGAGGATCAGATTGGAAGGATGCAATGTGTCATTGGGGAATACGTCACGTCTAGTTGCTTCGGATATCACTGATAGAGCTGCTCCAGTGTCGACTTCCATGTCGAGAAATTTTCCGTTGAGTTGCAACTGGACTACTATAGGGTCAGGTGATCGCTTGACCAGGTTGTGTATTTTGAAACCTTCATCACTGCTCTCCTCTGAAGACTGTTCAGCATTCTGTACGAGGTGCGTCTTCGACTTTTGTTTCTTGGAAACGGAGGAGGCCTTTGAGCGGCAAACCGATGCAATGTGTCCTGTCTTTCCGCAGGCGTGGCATTGAGCATCTTTAAATTTGCACTCGCTTGAACCATGGTTTGAGCGTCCACATCTGTAGCAAGGTTGTTGCTGATCACGATTGTGCTTGGTAGTGCTTGTCTGCGGTTTGCTCTTCTGAAAACGACCTTTACTCAGCTTGTGCACTGATAAGTCTGGTCTTTTGAAGGCTCGGGTGTCTTGGTCAGCAGCTTCCATAGCTCTGGCTGTCTCAATTGCCTTGGCGTACGTTAATGCTGTTTCAGACAGTAGTCGGCGTTGGATAGCTTCGTGTCGTAGACCACACACAAAACGATCACGTAGCGTCTCCTGTAGCACGGTGCCAAATTTGCAGTTGACTGCCAACTTCCTCAGCGCGGCGTCGTACTCGGCTACACTTTCGCCTACTTCTTGATTTCGCTTGTGGAATTGAAATCTCTCTGCTATGGTCGATCTTTTGGGCAGAAAATGGTCATTCAACTTTGTTGAAATTTCTTCGAAGGACTTAGTTCCTGGGGTATCTGGTGCGAGGAGATCACTAAGAGTGGCGTACGTCGATGATCCTATGGAACTCAGTAGTATTGGTACTTTCTTGTCGTCATCGATGGTATTAGCCTTGAAGTACAGTGTCACTCTTTCCAGGTAGGCCTTGATTGACTCTGATTCAGGTTGAAATTCCTGTAGCTTTCCATAAACTGCAGCCATAGCTGTGAGTTCTTTACTCTCGTCGCCAAATGTGATATCGTACTTAAAATATTTGTATTAACTCAACAATGCAAGTACAAACCAAGAACTGAACTAAAAATGTACAAAAACTACCAGGGCTTAAATAGGGAGAACAGTGTGAAATGAACAGACAGACAGACAGTCAGCATTCTACACATTAGACATAAATTAACACAAAGACTGTTCTCATGAGAGATATTACAAAACACAACTAATCAACACAAATAACAGAGTCACATTAACAGAGTCACCACAACTGTCTCACTCACTCAATACATAATCACACTCCCTCTCTCTCTCTCTCTCTCTCTCTCTCTCTCTCTCTCTCTCTCTCTCTCTCTCTCTCTCTCTCTCTCTCTCTCTCTCTCTCTCTCTCTCTCTCTCTCTCTCAGAGTCAGTCCTGTCAGTACTGGCCTAGTAGCGGTGTTACCACTCACCACATATTTGAGGTATGCTTGTCACTGCCCTGGAATCCACATTATGCATGACAGTTCATTGCCTATAACTCCATGATGGTATCTCCATTCAATGACTTAATATGACTGCATTCTCTGAAGTATTAGTTGCAATAATCTATTGTGTATCTAAGGATTGATTTGAGATGCCTATTGTGTATTATCGCCAGTTCCTGACTGTGTGGGTGGGCAGGTAGCCGTGCTTCATTGGATTTTGAATAGTAGATGCCCAGCAACCATGTAATAACCATGTGGATGTTGTCAGTATTAAGTGTCTTCTAGTATTCCCGCCATCCTTGCTATGCGCCATGACGAATAAATCAGTTATGCGTGTTTTTTATTTTATAGTTAAAATTAAATTTTCCCACTTGCACTCACATTTTCATCTTTCAGATTCGACTAGTGTCCGAACACCACCACAACGATAATTTCATCATACGAAGCTTCTATATACTCAACAACAATGTATGACACCTCTTTTTCTCCTCTCACTCTTAACTACACATACTCTCTCTCCCTAATTCCCCCTCTCTCTCTTTCTCTCTCTCTCCTTCCTTCCTTCCCCCTCTCTCTCCCTCCCTCCCTTCCTCTTTCTCTCTTTTTTCAGTTGCAGCAATCGCGTACTGTAACACAGTTTCAGTTCCTCACATGGTCGTCTGCTCAGCCTCCTTCCAGCCTAACGCCTATACTGGAATTCCGCAGGTAAAAATTCACGTTGCTATGCTACGTTGCTACTAAGATGTCTATGTAGTTACAGTAAATATTCATGTGCAGTATGACACTTGGTGAAATCCCAACATTTTTGTGTTTCTGAAAAATGTCCTTTAGTGTATAGAAATGCATTTTAGCTGTTTCCAAGGAAATTGAGTGAAGTGTCATTTTCCTGACGTAATTATCTACATTGACCACTTCCTGAGTGGACAGCAACCACATCCTGTTTATATCCTAGTCCATTATTATTATCACTATCATATCTCTCCATAGGAAGGTTATCACTGCTCACCAGAAGCCCATTGCTCCTCTACTCATTCACTGCAGGTCAGCACTGTCAACCATTTCACTTCTCTCTCTCTACTTCTTCCTCTTTCTTTCTCCCTTCCTCTCTCTCTCCCTCTCTCTTTCTCCCCCTTCTCTCTCTCCCCCCTCTCTCTTTCTCCCCCTTCTCTCTCCCTCTCTCTCTCTCCCTCCCTCTCTCCCTCCCACCTCCTCTCTCTCCCTCCGTCTCTTTTCTCGTAGCGAGGGGGTAGGCCGCACTGGTACCTATTGTCTTATAGACATGACTCTCACTCGGATCGGATCAGGTAGGACTGCACTACATACCGGCGCTTAGCACTCTTTCTCTCTCTCTCTCTCTCCTTTCCCTCAGGTGCCAAGGAGATTAACCTAGCCGCCACTGTGGAGCATCTTCGAGACCAGCGACCAAAGATGGTCAAAACCAAGGTCAGTTGGGAAACAAAATGTGGTTTTTCTCTTAATTAGATCTGAATTATGGTATGCAAACCCATATTAAAATATTGTTCACTGCCCACCACTTTGTGTTTGTGATGGCGTGTTTACCACTAGCTCACAGCTGGTGTACATGCTATTGTACGTTTTCCAATTTGTTCATAATTTGTATGTTTGCAAGCTAACCTGAGCATATCTATGGTTTTAAGCACCAATGCACAACTCCTACACTCAAGCTTGACTAAAGCATTCTAACCTAGATAGATGGGTGAAAACAACAACTCAATAATTCCAAGAAGCACACACTCCAATAGCGTAATATGTAGCCTCGTTGCATACTGTCACACACTTGCTGTAGAGATATGAAATACTCTGATAATTTTAAGGCGTGACACATTTGTTATGTCTCAATAGCACATGATCAAGCACCAGCTTGCTTTGTCAAGAATGCACATTTGCAATGCCTCGCATGCCGACCTCGATACATCATACGTGATTAATTGTGCAAAGTCTAGTGCACTTTCTTTCAAGTCTAAAAAATCACAGAATGACATCATGACACTAGACTTTCAAATGCACTGTCATAACACTAGTGCCTGTAGTTGGTTGTTATGGCTTGCGGTAATTTGACAGATAGTGTGAGCTCATTGGTTCCTGTACGATAATGATAATCATATTTTGGTTAAGTAACTAAATTAAACATCCTCAGAGTCACTATTTTCATAAGAAAGAAATCAAATCGATTTGTGCAGAAATTTGAACTAATATTTAGTTACAAAAACAACGTTCAATCTGAAGTCATGCTTCTTAAGAAGTTGCACTTGAACACTAATGATGTTAGCAAATGATTATAAGAACCAGAGACTTTATAAATTATCAACTGCTCACACTTTAACTTTAGCTGTGAAATCCTCTTTCCTACATGCTGAAAATAAGCTTTACTTTTTACGCTTACGTGTTTTTATGACATAAGACCGCAGTACAAGTGATGAGAAACTTGTCTGTGGTTCAAAGTGTATCATGTAGTCTTGAATAGGTTGCCCTTAGTGCCTCTACAGATAGTCATTGATGCTTAAACACAAACCAATGTGTTATGCATCACCATGTTGTTTCGATAAAGCACTCACGAGCGATTACATCAATAGAGAGTTTTATGTTTATTTGCACTAATGGCTAACGTCTGGCAGTGTTGACGTCAGAAATTAGCATGTGATCTGCCGTTAACCCCAGCCTCGCGTTCAATTTTCCCCTTTACAACGGCTGGCACCGTATAAAGACTTCTCGTTTCTCTAGTCTAGCTTTCCTGCACGTTAGTTGCAAGCTAGCACAAAGCCACATGCTTTAGGTTTCTGTTTTTGTGTGTTTTAATTGTGTTTGCAAAGTACTGTGTACACTACAGACTAGAATCTAGACTGCCTTCTTTGCATGTACACAAGTTACAAGATAAGTGGTGATGTCATTGTATCGTTCAGCCGTGTGTGTGTGTCTCTATTTACGCAACAGGCGGTGTCTTTAATATCGGCCATGCAAACCTATACTTGTACTTGAAAGTTTTTGTTGATTACGTAAAATAAAATGGTTGATGCCTTATTAGATTTGCACAGCCAAGTGGTAAACAATGAATGGTTTCATTGTAAGCAGACCGTCTAGTCAAGTGGACTATGTTGTGATTTAGCTGTGCAGTCAGCTGTCTCTATAGTGACTACTAACAGTACATGTATACAAAATACAGACAATTCCTACAATGTGTCAGCTGTATAATGTACTATCCGTCTATTTTCTCTCTAGGCCCAGTTTGAATTTGCACTGTCTGCTTTGGTTGAAGAGACTCAACAAATGCTTGATGCTGCGCGGCAGCTAGCTCCACGTTGATCCCTCCACTCATAATTGTGCTCTTCCTCTTTATTGAGGATTCTCTCCAACACACCATATTTAATAACTGGTTTATAAATAGTAACAACTACAGCATCATCAGGTCATAGTATTTATAGTAACACGGGTTGTAAGTATTATTTTCATCATGAATCAGTCAGTCAAGTCATGTGGTCACTCACAATTTTCAATTCATTGTCTATTATTAGTTAAAACAGTCATTTTTGTATTGAAACTACCAGTAATTATTGAACAGAGGAGTTGAATGGGAATATTTTAGGCCATAGCTAAAAGTAATGTTAAAATAATATTTTATTATCACTAAAATGAGCAACAACAACAAATAGCAGAAATAGCTTTTGATTACACTAGTGGGGAATGGGGCTAAATAAAGTCATCGAATTCTGCTCCTAAATCTCCTTCTTCGTAGTTGTCATAATCTTGTCTCCTAGCAACCTTACCAGCACTCAATGTGGCTTTGCCTTTCTTCTTTGGCTTGGCACCCTAAAGTGTGTGCACACACGGTCATACTACTAATGCTAAGGTACATGGATAGGCAAGTTTGTTCCACAGGAAGATAATCATTAGGAGTTTGAAATTCTTCTAGATGGGATTCCATATTAGGTAACAATAGCCCCACGCATATCAACTTGTTAACGAGACCGTGATCAAGTTGCTTACTACCATAGAACAAATAAATATAACTCTTAGGGATTAATAATATACGGTTGAAACAGCAGCTAAACTGTAATAGCTATCCTGGTCTACTAGTACCCTAGTATCCAATGCCTCATTCACTAGTACCCTAGGTATCCAATGCCTCATTTACTAGTACCCTAGTATCCAACACCTCATTCACTAGTATCCAATGCCTCATTTACTAGTACCCTAGTATCCAATGCCTCATTCACTAGTGCCCTAGTATACAATGCCTCATTCACTAGTGCCCTAGTATCCAATGCCTCATTCACTAGTGCCCTAGTATACAATGCCTCATTCACTAGTGCCCTAGTATCCAATGCCTCATTCACTAGTACCCTAGTATCCAATGCCTCATTCACTAGTACCCTAGTATCCAATGCCTCATTCACTAGTACCCTAGGTATCCAATGCCTCATTTACTAGTACCCTAGTATCCAATGCCTCATTCACTAGTGCCCTAGTATCCAATGCCTCATTCACTAGTGCCCTAGTATCCAATGCCTCATTCACTAGTGCCCTAGTATCCAATGCCTCATTCACTAGTGCCCTAGTATCCAATGCCTCATTCACTAGTGCCCTAGTATCCAATGCCTCATTCACTAGTGCCCTAGTATCCAATGCCTCATTCACTAGTGCCCTAGTATCCAATGCCTCATTCACTAGTGCCCTAGTATCCAATGCCTCATTCACTAGTACCCTAGGTATCCAATGCCTCATTTACTAGTACCCTAGTATCCAATGCCTCATTCACTAGTGCCCTAGTATCCAATGCCTCATTCACTAGTACCCTAGTATCCAATGCCTCATTCACTAGTACCCTAGTATCCAATGCCTCATTCACTAGTGCCCTAGTATCCAATGCCTCATTCACTAGTGCCCTAGTATCCAATGCCTCATTCACTAGTACCCTAGGTATCCAATGCCTCATTTACTAGTACCCTAGTATCCAATGCCTCATTCACTAGTGCCCTAGTATCCAATGCCTCATTCACTAGTGCCCTAGTATCCAATGCCTCATTCACTAGTGCCCTAGTATCCAATGCCTCATTCACTAGTGCCCTAGTATCCAATGCCTCATTCACTAGTGCCCTAGTATCCAATGCCTCATTCACTAGTGCCCTAGTATCCAATGCCTCATTCACTAGTGCCCTAGTATCCAATGCCTCATTCACTAGTGCCCTAGTATCCAATGCCTCATTCACTAGTGCCCTAGGTATCCAATGCCTCATTCACTAGTGCCCTAGTATCCAATGCCTCATTCACTAGTACCCTAGTATCCAATGCCTCATTCACTAGTGCCCTAGTATCCAATGCCTCATTCACTAGTGCCCTAGTATCCAATGCCTCATTCACTAGTGCCCTAGTATCCAATGCCTCATTCACTAGTGCCCTAGTATCCAATGCCTCATTCACTAGTGCCCTAGTATCCAATGCCTCATTCACTAGTGCCCTAGTATCCAATGCCTCATTCACTAGTGCCCTAGTATCCAATGCCTCATTCACTAGTGCCCTAGTATCCAATGCCTCATTCACTAGTACCCTAGTATCCAATGCCTCATTCACTAGTGCCCTAGTATCCAATGCCTCATTCACTAGTGCCCTAGTATCCAATGCCTCATTCACTAATACTAGTACCCTACCTAGTACCCTAATGCTGCCCTCGCTCTCTTACCTTGGCTACTTTTAATTTTTCATTAGCCATGAAGGTCAAAGTAGTGCCTAATTTCTTGAGGTCCTCAGCATCCACTAGACACGGAACAGAAAGTGATGACAGGAAGAGAGAGACAAAAGAGAATAGGATGAAACCACATGGTTTCCATTGTTGTAGTGAACTCACATCCTGCGCATACTGATCTCAAGAAACTATCCATGAAGGACAGGTAGTATGGAGATGTCTAATGAGCCATGAGGAGAGAGGAGGGAGAGAGAGGGAGGAGAGAGGGAGGGAGAGGGAGAGAGAGAGGGAGAGAGAGAGGGAGAGGTCACTGTTGCACACATAGTTCGATGGACATTGACAAATGCTAATCCACATAAATCTACATTGTGATGCAAAACTATGTATCAGGTGTGTCTAACTAGTCGTTCTAAGAATGCTGCATGCATAATTCTTAGCTTGTTTGGTACAAGCTATCTTGCATTATGACATGTTTCTCACCTCAAGTGTCTTTAGTTTAGTGGTCAGCGCTGACTCTAATCTGTCCCACTCTTCGGGAGTACTAGGTACCATGGCTTCAATGGGTACCGACACTGAAGGATCTTCCACTGACTCTGTCACTGTGAGAACAGCAAGGAATAAGCAATGACAGGTGTACACCGCTGTACCTCTGAAAAGGTCCTTCGCAGTCTGCAAATCTGACTCTTCTTGAATGAGTCTTAATCGCTCCTTCTCCGTTGCCTTTTCTGCTGCCGTCTCAATCTTTTTCTATACACACAATATCATTTGATATAAAACGCAAAGAGAGAGAACCTCTTCAATTTTTTGAGCAAGTTCGACTTCTTTCCTTTTCGCTTTCTTTTCCTCTAGTCTCTCAGATTTGCTCTTTTTGGGAACTACACAAAAGAGATCAGTTGTGACACCAATCTATACCAACCCTTTTCTTGAGGCTTGACTGGTTCAGACACTTTGAGCTCCTGTGGAAGATACAGTATTCGTATCAGAACGTATAATGGGGACATACCTCCAGTGCTAGATCTTTGTCCTCTTCTTTTTCGAAACCAGCATCGGGGTCAAAATCATCGGCATCTTAAAAAGAGTGACAAATAGATGGAGCACAGTATGTGTCACTGTGTGACTCCCAGTGGTCATATTACTCACCCCAGTCGTCCGCCATGGCTGGTATTATTAAAACGACCAATAAATAAATGACCACGCCCCAAGACCACGTGTAGCTCTAGTAAGTATGTCGCGACGTCTTCCCGAGCGTCTTCCACTTTGTCTGCAAGACATCTGTGCTATCAACATCTTCTATAGACTGGACAAGTACCCAGTTGAGATGCTTGCTCGTCTTCCTTACGCTTTCCGCCATAAGCTCTACCTCTGTCTCTCACCGGCTGACGTTCTCCACTACAGACTAAAGTCTAATGTGTTTGATGACATCAAGGATGACGATTGCCGCCACCAGCTAGACGAAGCTAACGAGGCACTGCTCGATGTTCTCTTCGGCAAGACCAGTAATCCCATTGATTTTCTCCACACTCGAGACTTATTGACTCTCATGACATGCAAAAAACCTCGTCCGCATATAGTGTACATAAACAAGTGCTACTCATCTCTTCAATTTCTTCTAGCTAACTATAATGGAGCTAGTCTCTCCGGGCTACTACCAAAGCGATCGCTCAGATATCTCAATTTACAAAGAGTTTATGACGAACCTCATTTTAGCCACAGCTCTCTTGGGCAGCTGCTAGAGTATTGTAATGCCCCAACATCACCGAGAGAGATAGAGTTAGACCTCAACTTTCTTGATGGACTCCTGTGGCTTGAGTTTGACAACGTTTTCAAAAACCATACAAGAAAAATTTTTGATTTAGACGATACAGATTTGAAGATGAATCCAGCTCTTCCGTTTATGCAAGAATATTTTAGCACAGTTGAGATTGTTCGACTGGGCTCATTTCGTAGGGCATTTTACACTGTTTTCCAAATGGTAACTTATGTTGTTCTGTACAACATTGTCACTTGTCAACAGCCTCGCCTGAAACACATTGAAGTTTACGGTTATCCTGATGTTGTTGTTGGTATCTTAACCAATGTGGTAAAGCTATGCAGTGATTGTGACCAGTCTCCTGTTTGTTTCTCTCTGCCGAAGCCAATGATCAAGTTAATGCTAGCCAGTCCTCCAGCTCCCTATCTCTTAAAGGGTTTGTCCATCTCACCTGAGTCAAGTTCGCTATTACACGCTAACAGAATATCAGGATTAACCAGAAATCTTGTTACATTCCAATTACACAATCTTGAGAGAGTGATCATAGATAAATTAGGACTTTGTGTATATGGTAGTGTAAAACGCTGTTCAAAGGAATACTGTGATCTTCTCTCTGTTCTTACTGAGTTACTGAGGCAACCTCAGCTCCAGTTCATGAGTGTTAGTGTGTCTCCTCTTCCTGAAGTTTATTCTTTGATTGAAGCATTCCTGTGCACTGAAACCACTCACCATCAGACACTCAGAGTAGTGGGTAATCGTGTTGAGTTCAATGATAATGATGGCAGTGGTCCTATCTGCAAGAAGATGAAGATGGATTCCACTCAAGTTACTCAACCTCTTCCAGCAAGTAATGGAACATTCAAGACTCTAGATATTGGCAGCTCCTCTCATCGTCTTCATGCCTGGTTGTTCAGTATACCTAATCTACAGCTAAAGGAACTAAGAACCTCCAAGATTAGCTTAGTACCTGATAATGTAGGTTTCCCAGTGACTGAAAGCATGAGGTAGATAGCATTGTGTATTTGGTGTGTTCTGTCATTAATTTTTAGCAGCTCCACCCTGGTTTGAATAAAATTTACGACAACGCCTGTTTGAACCACGTGTTACAATCGGCAAGATGGTGCTCTGTCTTCAAGACATTTGTGCTATCAATATTTTCTACAGGCTGGAGACGTACCCAGTTCAAATGCTTGCTCGTCTTCCTAACCCTTTCCGCCATAAGCTCTACCGCTGTCTCTCACCGGCTGACGTTCTCCACTACAGACTAAAGTCTAATGTGTTTGATGATATCAAGGATGATGATTGCCGCCAACAGCTAGATGAAGCTAACGAGAAACTGCTTAACGTTCTCACCTTCGGTGCAGAAGAAATTGATTTTGTCACTCCACCTAGCATCATGCCTCTCTTGAAATGCAAGGATAAGTTAATAGGCAAGAAATATATTAACGCATGCTGCTCATCTCTTCGATGTATGCCGGCTTACTCGGATGAAAGTAGGTCTCACTACTATATCCCAAAGCGGTCACTTCGATATCTTACATTTCCAAATCATTTCCAGCACGGTTACTATGAAGGTTTTGATTTCTACCGCAGTTCCTCCCGACAGCTTCTCGAGTATTGTGATTCCCCAACAGCACCGAGAAAGGTCAAGTTGGAGTTTTATTTCTTTGTCGATGGTCTCTTATGGCAAGAGTTTAATAATGTTTTAAAAGTACATACGAGAAATTTTTTCAATACAGAGAACACGGTTTTGAATATTGATCCAGCTCTTCCATTTATGCAAAAATATTTTAGCACGGCTGAGATTGTGTCTTTTGATTTGTCGTCAGATTACCCGTACAATGTCTTTGAGACCAATAAAATGGTATCTTATGTTGTTCTGTACAACATTGTCACTTGTCAACAGCCTCGCCTGAAACACATTGAAGTTTACGGTGCTCCTGATGCTGTTGTTGATATCTTAACCAATGTGGTAAAGCTGTGTACTGATTGTGACCAGTCTCCTGTTTGTTTCTCTCTGCCGAGTACCGCTTTCAAGTTAGTGCTAGTCAGGCGTCCTCTGACTCCGTACATATTGAAGAGTTTGTCCCTAGAAAGTCAGCATAGCAAATTGTTATTCAAGAAATGAAAGCGTACAATACCTTACTCTTCTCTCTGTTCTTACTGAGTTACTGAAGCGACGTCAGCTCCAGTTCATGAGTGTTAGTGTGTCTCCTCCTGAAGCCTGTTCAATGATTGAAACATTCCTGTTCACTGAAACCACTCACGATCAGACACTCAGAGTAGAATCAATATACAATGATAATGATGGCAGTGGTCCTATCTGCAAGAAGATGAAGATGGATTCCACTCAACCTCTTCCAGCAAGTAATGGAACATTCAAGACTCTAGATATATTGGCAGCTCCTCTCATCATCTTCATGCCTGGTTGTTCAGTATACCTAATCTACAGCTAAAGGAACTAAGAACCTCCAAGATTAGCTTAGTACCTGATAATGTAGGTTTCCCAGTGACTGAAAGCATGAGGTAGATAGCATGAATGGCATTGTGTGTTCTTTTATTAATTTTTAGCAGCTCCACCCTGGTTTGAATAAAATTTACGACCACGCCTGTTTGAACCACGTGTTACAATTGGCAAGATGGTGCTCTGCGAGGTGCTCTGTCTTCGAGACATTTGTGCTATCAATATTTTCTACAGGCTGGAGACGTACCCAGTTCAAATGCTTGCTCGTCTTCCTTACGGTTTCCGTCATAAGCTCTACTGCTGTCTCTCACCGGCTGACGTTCTCCACTACAGACTAAAGTCTAATGTGTTTGATGATATCAAGGATGATGATTGCCGCCACCAGCTAGATGAAGCTAACAAGAAACTGCTTAACATTCTCATCTTCGGTGAAAAAGAAATTGATTTTGTCACTCCACCTAGCATCATGCCTCTCTTGAAATGCAAGGATGAGTTAATATGCAAGAAATATATTAACGCATGCTGCTCATCTCTTCGATGTATGCCGGCTTACTCGGATGAAAGTAGGTCTCACTACTATATCCCAAAGCGGTCACTTCGATATCTAACATTTCCAAAATATTTCCAGCACGGTTACTATGAGGGTTTTGATTACTACCGTAGTTCCTCCAGACAGCTGCTGGAGTATTGTGATGCTGTAACAGGACCGAGAAAGGTCGAGTTGAATTTTTTTTACTCTCTTGATGGTGGTCTCTTATGGCAAGAGTTTAAAAATATTTTAGAAGTACATACAAGAAAATTTTTCAATACAGAGAACACAGTTTTGAATATTGATCCAGCTCTTCCATTTATGCAAAAATATTTTAGCACAGCTGAGATTGTTCGACTGGGGTCTTTTCATTCGTCGTCATCAGATTACCCGTACAATGTCGTTGAGACCAATAAAATGGTATCTTTTGTTGTTCTGTACAACATTGTCACTTGTCAACAGCCTCGCCTGAAACACATTGAAGTTTACGGTGCTCCTGATGCTGTTGTTGATATCTTAACCAATGTGGTAAAGCTATGTACTGAATGTGACCAGTCTCCTGTTTGTTCATCTCTGCCGAGTACCGCTTTCAAGTTAGTGCTAGTCAGGCGTCCTCTGACTCCGTACATATTGAAGAGTTTGTCTGTCTCGCTGAGTTCTTCAAATTTATTAGCCAGGATATCTGAATTGATCATGAATATTGTTTCGTTTCAGCTACACTACCTTGAGAAAGTCAGCATAGCAATTTGTTATTCAAGAAATGAATGCGTACAGTTCCTTGCTCTTCTCTCTGTTCTTACTGAGTTACTGAAGCGACCTCAGCTCCGGTTCATGAGTGTTAGTGTGTCTCCTCCTGAAGTCTGTTCAATGATTGAAACATTCCTGTTCACTGAGACCACTCACGATCAGACACTCAGAGTAGAATCGATATACAATGATAATGATGGCAGTGATCCTATCTGCAATAAGATGAAGATGGATTCCACTCAACCTCTTCCAGCAAGTAATGGAACGTTCAAGACTCTAGATATTCACTGCATCTCTCATCGTCTTCATGCCTGGTTGTTCAGTATACCTAATCTACAGCTAAAGGAACTAAGAACCTTCAAGATTAGCTTAGTACCTGATAATGTAGGTTTCCCAGTGACTGAAAGCATGAGATAGCATTGTGTGTTTGGTGTGTTCTGTCATTAATTTTTAGCAGCTCCACCCTGGTTTAAAGACCACGCCTGTTTGAACCACGTGTTACAATCGGCAAGATGGTGTTCTGCGAGGTGCTCTGTCTTCAAGACATTTGTGCTATCAATATCTTTTACAGGCTGGAGACGTACCCAGTTCAAATGCTTGCTCGTCTTCCTTACGCTTTCCGCCATAAGCTCTACTGCTGTCTCTCACCGGCTGACGTTCTCCACTACAGACTAAAGTCTAATGTGTTTGATGATATCAAGGATGATGATTGCTGCCACCAGCTAGACGAAGCTAACGAGGCACTGCTCGATGTTCTCTTCGGCAAGACCAGTAATCCCGTTAATTTTCTCCTCTCACACAGCATCTCATCTCTCTTGAAATGCAAGAACTGTAGAAAATATCGTACAAGATACACTAACAAATGCTACTCATCTCTTCAGTTCATGGCGGCTAGCTGTGACACCACACGGCTACTTGTTCCAAAGCGAGTGCTTAGATATCTCACATTTCCAACTACCTTCTGGAAATATTTATACTACACTAGTCTCTCTTATGACCATGGGTGTCTCAGCCAGCTGCTAGACTACTGTAATACAACAGCATCGAGATATGTCGAATTGGACCTTGACCATTTCTTTCGTGGTCTTTTTTGGCAAGAATTTAATGATCTTGTGAGAGTGCATACAAGAAATTTTTTTGATTCTAGAGAAGATCTAAATTTAAAAATAAAACCAGTTCTTCCCATTTTGCAAGATTATCTCAGCACAGTTGAGATTATGCGACTTGGCAGCGAAAACTCGGGAAGTGACGATGAGTCCGATGACAACATGCCAGTTATCTTCTCTGTGATTGTGTATAAAATGGTATCTTATGTTGTTCTGTACAACATTGTCACATGTCAACAGCCTCGCCTGAAACAAATTGAAGTTTACGGTGATTCTGATGTTGTTAATGATATCTTAACCAATGTGGTAAAGCTATGTACTGATCGTGACCAGTCTCCTGTTTGTTTCTCTCTGCCGAGTACCAAGTCTAAGTTAGTCTTAGCCCGTCCTCCAGCTCCCTATCTCTTGAAAGGTTTGTCAGTTTCTCTTCAGTCAACTGAGGGCTTTATTGGTGCTGATAAATTATCTGCATTAGCCGGAAATATTGTTGCTTTTCAATTGCACAATCTTGAGAAAGTGACCATTGACTTAAACGATGGGGACAATACTACTTCTGAGTACTGTGCCCTTCTCTCTGTTCTTACTGAGTTACTGAGGCAACCTCAGCTCCAGTTCATGAGTGTTAGTGTGTCTCCTCTTCCTGAAGCCTGTTCAATGATTGAAGCATTCCTGTTCACTGAAACCACTCACCATCAGACACTCAGAGTAGAGCATGACGAATTGACAGACAATGATAATGATGACAGTGGTCCTATCTGCAAGAAGATGAAGATGGATCACACTCAACCTCTTCCAGCAAGTAATGGAACATTCAAGACTCTAGATATTGGCAACTCCTCTCATCATCTTCATGCCTGGTTGTTCAGTATACCTAATCTACAGCTAAAGGAACTAAGAACCTCCAAGATTAGTTTAGTACCTGATAATGTAGGTTTCCCAGTGACTGAAAGCATGAGGTAGACAGCATTGTGGGTTTGTGTGTTCTTTATTAATTGTTAGCAGCTCCACCCTGGTTTTAAAGACCACGCCTGTTTGAACCACGTGTTACAATCAGCAAGATGGTGCTCTGTCTTTAGGTTTCCTAGAGCATAGAGTAGTCTTCATTCTGTAAATCTGACAGTACTCAAAAGTCAGATGCCGTATAAATTCTTGGAGCACATGGTAATTTGAAAATGGCTGCTGGTATGAAAGATCACGATCGGCTAAGCTCTGATTATTCTCCTCTGGTGTCGGTGAGAGATTTCAAGGCTCTGGTTAGCAGAGAAAATTTCTATCAGTCTGACGGCAATGATGACGACACGACACTATCTGTCTCGGATCAGGCGGACATCGAAGATGCAATCAGGTTTCGTGAAAGCTGAAGTTCTCGTGCTTTGTTGACTTGATACTTTTCTTGTCTCCTTAGCATAGAGAAGCTCTTGGTAAGCAGTGAAAGCAGCAAATAATTATTATTTCGTAATCATGAAAATTCGTTTCTCTAGCCTACTGGCGGTCTTTCAGTGCTGCAGAAGACTAAAAAGAGTGCGATACCCACAGATACCAAACTAAATAGTGCAAAGTAAGGAATGATTCACAATAAATATTATAGTACTAACGTTGCTCACAGTTCTGCCTCATTGCCTACCGTCAAAGGTAGACTCCACCCAATAGCTCCTTCAACCACAGCTAATTCTCCATCTTCGTCAACCATTTCTCTCCCTGAAGTCATCCTCACTGTTTTTTTATACCATCCTACCAAGGTACAAGCGTCACTCACATGACCGTGATTCAAAATGGCGGCTGCATTGAGCAGCTGTTTATAATAGCTTTACTCTGCAGAAGCTGCCAATGGTGTCTTATCAAGTATATGGATCACAGACTCTGACAGAGCTAAGAGATAAATTGTTCTGCATTGCAGACTATACCATCAAAACTGACTACAGCGAGAATCCATCAGCTTTCGATCGGAACTCCTTCAAGGTGAGTTCCAGGGCACTACTCTTTTGTGAGCTGTTCTCCCCAGCTATTTTATCTTTGTATGTGAGCTTGTTTTGTATCTGCAGCAATCTATTTGTTTCTCCAAGACAGCATTCTTCTTTATTAATAATGTTTTCTACGAAGACTTCCGGTATTCTGACTGTGCCCTCAGCAGGTTAAAATAATGTATAATTAATTATGATTCTGTCAGACATTCACTGACTCGCATTTTCTTAACTCTCCAAAAGTGGTATTTTTGAGTGGATGAGCAAGGACGATCAACGCCAAGGGCAATCATCTCGTCTTGATAATTTTACTCAGGAGGACATGTCTAAAACAACATTTGAAGAACTCAATTTTCGGCTCGGCTATCCGTACCTTTACTGTCACCACGGCAACTGTGAACACCTACTAGTATTTTCAGATATAAGGTAACGATGACATTGTGATGCATGTGCCATGTGGACTCCCTCTCTCCCTCCTTGATCCCTTTCTCTTCTCTCCCTCCCTCTCTCTCTCGCTCAGGTTAATCTCACCCAGTGATAGTTTGAAGAAGACTGATTATCCGATGTTAAATGGTCATGTTAGAATGCTACGCAGACCATGCCGTGTCTGTAATGAGTTCTCAGCAATGTAAGTCCCACCCCACTTGATCACATGATAAAAACCACACCCACTACTGATAGAACAAAAACCAAGGCATTCTAAAGTATACTGATGGCTCCAAATTTTTGTTAGCATGTTGTCAATCACAATTTTTTGTGTCCACAAAATATGGAGCCGAACAGAACATAAAAATTTTTGGTTGTCTTTAAAACGAGAAAATTTTTGCTTAATCCTCTTGTATTGGAGCAATGAAATTTACGAAATTGTCATCTGGACAAAATTATGAAATTTTACGTGACAAATTTTTTTAATGTTAACCGGAAATAGTTTAACACATGTGAAGTGGAGTTTGTCTTCTGATGTCTTGCACAAGAATTTGTGCATGCTCAATTTGAAACCCTCCAATACTTAGATGGGCAACTGTTGAAGATGAGCTAGCTACCGAGGACCCAGCGTATTTCTGTGAAACCTGTTTCCAGTTGCTGCACTACGACAAAGATGGAAAGAAAATAGCTGAATTCAAGGCGTACCCCTTCAATGATGAGTTCATGGCGCTATTAGAGAGTGTTTGAACTCTGAAATAAGACAGTATAATATGAATATTGAGTTTAATCCTGCTATTTACAGGTAATAATTATTATGATCATGGTTTTTTCAAGTTAACTTGTCACTCCAGTGCATCTTCGAATGCTGTAGCCGTTGGCATTGGGCGTGAAATCCACCATTGAGGTTGTGATGGGTTCCAGCAGGTCGATGTGTAGGGCATCGGGTGGTTCCAACTGCTCAATATGTACCACATCTGTGTGTGTTAGTAGAGGCAATGTTAACATGTCTTTTAAATGTACCAAATACTGCCCACATGCATAGTTTTACCGTATTTATCTCCTTTGAGTGGAAACACGATTGATATACCACTGTTTGAGCTAGTCTGTACATCCTGCTTTGTTGGTGTCTTTCTCTCTAGTTGCTCTATAGCCTCTTCTGCAGTTTCTTCCTCGTGTACATTCTCTTTCTCTGACCTCATCACATCCCTCAGTCTATACTGCTTCATTGTGAAATCTGACAGTGGTGGAAGACTTGGTCTCTCTGGTGTGTGAAACTGGGGACTGTCTGTGTTACTCACAGCCAGTGGGTCGCAGAAGTGCGGCAAGAGGAAGTACTCCCCAGCTGCAACCTCACTGACTGGCTTATGAAGGAGCACTACTTGTGCTATCCAGTCTGGTTTGAATAACACTATATCTGTCTGGTCATTGTATACTGCAATGGTGTCCTCTTCCTGGGCATTGTCACTGAAGAGATACTGAGCTTGGTCCGCTCCTGCAAACTCTCCACCATAGTAGTCTACAAGAAGGTAGGTAGCATGCGTGCAGCACTGTCAGCTACTAGACTAGCATACCCCATTGCTTGATCAAGTTAGGATGTACACTGGTAGAGAACCATGCTGTCAGCCCTCTGAACGGTAGGTACTGCTCATCGCTCTCCATATCCTGCGGTTCCATCTTGGCGCGTTAGTAGTACTACAAGGTTGCTGCTGCTGAAACCAGCTCCACCTGTAGCTAATATTGCGAATGAAAAAATTATTTTCTCTAATAATGCGTTTTTGAAAACCCGTGTAGTGCAGTGTGGCGATCGGGTCGCGAACACAAGTGTGCCGTCTCGAGTGTGTCACCCTTTTCTCTCATTAGCTCCTTCAGCTAGTTCGTGGTCATTATTGGCACTCTATTATATCAAATTTCGTTTTTTTTGCCGGAATAACTACCTCCTGTCTCCACCTGTTGCGCCCTCACCGTGTGTACTAGCCCAGTACACAGCAGCTCAGTGATGATGAATCAAGAAAGCATAGACCTCAAGCCCAAGGGGCTGCCTCCTGGATGGCGCAGGGAAGTGGTCATTAGAAAAAACGGGATGTCAGCTGGGAAGACAGACGTGTATTATTATAGGTGAAACAACATCTAAGGTGTTACAACTATAATTTTTATACTCACTTTATTTTCCTTCTAGTCCATGTGGCAAGAAGTTTCGCTCAAAGCCGCAGATAGCGAGATTTCTAGGCGACCATGCAGATCTGACATGTTTTGATTTTAGTCGAGCTGGATCACTAGGTGAGCGACGGAGGGCGGCAAGAGACAGGAATCCAACCGCAAGGAGAGACCTAAAACAGACACCACCACCACCAGCAGTGAGACCACTCAGTAACGCACCTCTACGCCCCTCAGGCCCAATCCGCAGGACCTGTGGGGTCATCAAGCTTCCAGTGACCGTGGTACCATCACTAAACAACTCGAGCAACAACCCACAGAACAACTCCGGCGGGGACCAGAAGCAGGCGACCCTATCCCTCATTGTGCAGTCATTGTGGGAGCGCCGGTTATCAGGAGTCATGCCTCACGATCACTCTACAGGCAAGGAGCTCTCTAGAACCCACTCCCCTCTACCAGAGCTCTACCAGTCTCTCCCACCTGACCTCTCCCACTCCCCTAGACCACAGTCAACCATTCCTAGTCTGTTGAACAGCTCGGCAGCACCAATCAGCGGTGCTGGTCATCACCAAATTCTTCCCACACCTCCTTCTCTCAATCACACACCCACGAACAGCATCATGGCTGGCAATCACTCGCACTCTAGTCTAGGTACTGCTAAGCTACTCCCGCAAACAAATCACCAACCTTCCACCACGTCTCAGTTTGGTAATGTGACGGACAGTGACGTTTTGATGCAAGAGCGAAGAGTAATGCTTATACGACAGCAGCTTCTAGCAGCCCAGCGAGTTCTGTGACATTACGTTATGTCGGTATTAGCCTTCGACTTCTACTGTTACAAATCTTATTTTCCATTTTGAAGAAGTTTATGTTTTGTATGTGACTTTGTCCCAAATAACTTGTTGCAATTATTTATGGTTTTTGATTACACACTAAGTGCGCTCATATCACCTCTCATCTCCCTTCTCTCTCCCTCTCTCTCATCAATCTTCACAGCTTCCAATAAAATAATATTTTGTAAGATATTGATCAAGACGAAGAATTCTCATTTCCATTTTTTAATATTGAAAACCAATGCTCTATCGTCAAGGGCACGACAAGCTACTAAGAAATAGTCCTGTTGAACCTAAGATTGGGGTGGTGTCAACCACAGCTTGGTACAGCCTGATAATTATGCGTGCCAGCCCTGTACATGCCTTTCGATTATAATTAGCAATCAAAACAAACTGTGGCTATAAATTACTGTGTTAATCGTGTATCTATAATTAGAATAAGCCACGACCTGTGTGTGTGTACACAATGTTATTCGATGACGCTGTAACGAAATACGGAATGAATCTGGAATGCTTAACAGATATAGTGGTGTTGTAGCCTTGCATTAACACACACAACAACACTGTTGGAACATGAGATCGATTGCGTATAGGGCAAGAACCGTTTTGATACAAGCGATCATAAATACGACGAAATATTACACAAATAAAGAGTGAAAATATGTGAATAATGATGATTGCGGGTGATATTAAAATTGCATAGTCATAACACAACTGATTAGAATGTGTGAGTGCAAGAGACGTGTCAATGATGATGTAATGATGACATCATGCAGCATATGTGTCCTGTATGTTCCATGTTGTTTGTCTTGTGTTGTCATGATAGTAATACACACGCCCACCAGTGGTGCTCACAACTGACCATCCCTTGCCAGGCTGAGGGGACTATATGAGAGAGAGAGGGGGAAATCATCGTTTCTCAAAATCAGCTAAAATATGTAGACATTGTAGTGATTCAGTGGGTTTGCATACCTGTTGTGACATTTCTAAAACTTCGCTGTATTCCCAAGTACTGACTCCGGATGATGTGTTGAAGAAGAAATATCGCCTGCTGTTCTGACAGTACCCTCTCTCCCAACCAGCTGGAAGAGCCTGGAGAAAAAGAGGATTAGATAGTGAGGTAGCAGGATTAGATTTGTCTAACCTGCGAGAGATCTTCGACTGAGCAGCTAGCACTTGACGAAGCACTGCTGTCAAAAAGCTCCGAGCTCACTGATGAACTACTGCCCGTCTGATTATACAGTTTGTCTCCTGTTTGTTTGGTCTTATTGACAGTGAGCCCATCACTGGAGCTTGTCTCCTCTGAGGAAGATTGGTAACCAGATGACGATTGATCAGCTGGAATCAGAGCAGAATTAGAGCGATGGATGAGTGGAGAAGGAGAAGAGCTAATGGGATATCCATAAGTGATCTTGTCTCTTTGTAGGTTTGCCGTGCGAGAAAGAGTCGAGCTACGTCGCGGCGGTAGAGGAGATAAGTTACGATGAGGCGGGATTGGCGGGCATTGGTCAGGGCCTGCGTAGTCTCTCGGCATACAATCAGTTATGTTTGATGATTCTGAAGCTGTCCTAAGCAAAGCAGACCGCTTGGCTGGTCGGGGTGACCCTGGAATAGAGCTTGGTGGTGAAGGACAGCCGAGCAAAATTCGTTGGACAGGTGGGTGGTTTGTGGGGGTCTTATGCCGAGGGAATGGAGACAGAGGAGGAGGAGGTGGTGGAAGGGAGGGAGTAGGAGTCGGTGTAGAGGTTGGTGGAAATGGTTTCATTGCAAGGTAGTCTTCTCCCTCGCTGATCGGTGAAGGAATAGAGTAGGAGCTTGAGCCGACTGCAGTGTGCCGTGGTGACTGCATGACAATGTACTCGTCTAAATCAAGGTTGAGAGAGGATCCATTGCTGTCCATACTGGAGACACTGGGAGCACGATTGAATCGGATACCTCGCTGGAGTGAGTTGGCTCGTTTGGGCGGCAGAGAGGGTGGAGGGTCTCGCGGTGGAAGAGGAGGAGCTGAATGCTCTCTAGTTCTAGGAGGAAGAGGAGGCACTGGTTCAAATATTTTGTCTTCTTCACAGCCGTCTGGCTGGTCTCTGGAGTCGGGTTCAGTATAAAGACTGTGGATGACATTGTTGTCTTCGCAGCATCGACTAAGCTGAGAACCGTTGACTCCGGACTTGTGTAGCAAAATCAGTCTCTTGAGAGCAATGTAGGCACTCTCCCTGCACTTGTTGCCGCTGATGATGTGTTCGCACTTTATTTCACGAACCACTCGCTCCACTCCAGTCACCCACTCCCAATGATCGGTCGGCATGTCAGCTCGTAGCACAAACGCACCTTCATTTGTGTAAAATCTGATAGAGAACTCAGCACCTTCTTTCATGCTCCGAGGGTTAGTGATACGAACGCTGTGACACTCTGATAACTTCAAGAGAGTGACCGGTCTTCCCTCGATCACAGACTGGACCAGTCCAGAGCTCTTCAACACACTCCAACTTCTGCCATAGTTTATCGGTACAGTAGTTCTAGCAGGTACCGGTTGTCCCAGCTTGAGGTTCATCATCGGTTGGAGAGGACTGAGATTGTCACATTCAGGTGGAAATTTGAGGCAAGACAGGAACCCAGCGTTGAATACGGTACCTCCACCGTCCTGCAGGAGGATGGGTGAGGGATCGAGGGCAGTAGATGAGGAGATAGCTTCAACCCATCGCAACATGTCGGGCTTGTCAGTTGAGGAGAAGAGGAATGACTCTGGTTTGTCACAGTCTGACAGCTCCACTCTGAAATAATTGCTGCAGGGAACAACAAGTCACAAGTGAGCAATATTCCGACTAACACACTAACCTGTATTTTTCTGAAAGCGGTGCTACAGTGCATGAGCGAAGATTAAGATCACATACGTACTGTTTGACAGCCTCGTCCTCATCCTGGTCATAACAGAGGAGAGAGGACCCATCCAGCACACACCAGTATTGGTGCCATTCCGAACAGCTCTTGGGCTTGACAGCTCCTTTACTGCAGGCACTCTTGAGCAGGTAACCACGAGTAAGCCGATCAAATGATGACGGCTGTATTGATCAAATGGTATAGTTAGTCATAACAATTTCTCAAATATCATAATTTACATGCTCAGATTTTTGTTAGTGCTATTCACTTACATTCTGTTTGATAGAGTTTGATAGGTTCTCTACTGACATCCCAGAGTTGTAACCGCACAGGACAAACAGCGCGGAAGATGAGGCCGAGCTCTTGATGGAGAGTATCCTCTCGTCAGCATTCAGCAGTCGACTGGACATGTTACTGGACTCGTCCAGCAATGCAATGGCGTAACTAGAAAGAGAGAGAGTGGATTACAGAGTGATTTGCAGTTGGTTGCTGTGACTCACGATTTTGGATCTAGGTCAGCTTTGCTGATTCTGTTCAGAGCTAGCTGAATGACCTCCATTACTGTGGTCTTCTTGGCACACACTACAGTAGTGCGATGAACAGAGGGCATGACCAGAGAGGTGTACAGCCTCACCAACTCACCGCCCTGATAACAATACACAGTGAAGATTATTTCACGGCTACAAGTATAATCTGTACCTTGTTAGCTATTGAGAAAAAGTTCAGTTCTTTCACTTTTGAAATTTTCTTGTTGTTAGGTTTCTTGTCCTTGCTTTGAGAAGCGTCCTCAGTGGGTATAGGTGGGAGGGGCCTCATTGCTCTGGCGTCTATACTACTAGGGCACTGGAGCCTCTTCTCAAGAGGAGCAAGAAGGGTTGTGACAATGGCAGGAAAGAGTGGACGGCTGGTAGGCCGAGAGTTCCAACAGCGAGTCATGATAGTGTACAATTCATCTGAGCAGCTAGGAGGCTGAGGGAGTCTGTAACCATCGACAACCTGTTTGGGAATAAATGATCAGGTCAGCTTGAAGTGTGAGTGACCAACTGACCTTGTTCCTAACCTCAGTGTTGCTGAGGTTAGCATACGGCACAGAACCGGAGGTGAAGAACTCGTACATTAAAACACCATAGCTCCTGTAATAAGATTACAGCATCATCCAAGTCTGTAGTGAGATTATAAGCTCTTACCAGACATCAGAATGCTTGGATAGGGTAGACTGCTGCAGAACCTCGGGAGCTGCCCAGCGCAAGTTTAGTGAATTATCTTTCGATCCGGTCATTTCACACATATAGCTACCATCAACACAGCTTTGACTGAAGTCACAGATCTTTACTTCTCCACTAGCAGATACTAAAATGTGCAGTGGAGTTAAGGATAGTACTGAAAAGAATACACAAAAAGATAGGTTTGGGTTAAGTGTGAGAGGATATATTATGAGCAGCTAGGTCACAGTGGAGTATGTCTTGTGAGTGGATGTAAAGCATTCCATCAGCAACCTGACGAACATATTGGAACAACTGTAGCTCAGTGAGCTCCTGTTTGTGGAGAATATCCAGCATTGTGTGAGGAACCAGTTCCTAGAGAGAGACAGAGAGAGACAGAGAGACAGAGAGAGAGAGAGAGAGAGAGAGAGAGTGAGAGTGAGTGAGAGAGCATGATGTCACTAGTAAATTATGGGAAAGTCAGTCAGTTGTTTTTGTAGCATGAAAGGCTATGGGAGTGTCTTAACTTGTGACCTATTGCCTCTCATTAGTGACCCTAGCTTACCAAGAGGATGGAGTTAGGTTCGGCAGACAGAGTTGCTCCAACAAGCTGAATCACATTTGGGTGATCGAGTTTACTGCAGAAAAAATAATCACTCACTGACTCATTCATTCCGAATGCATTTACATAAGAATGTCCAGCTCTCTTCTGAAAGCTTCTTTTGCGCCTGCTGAGCAATCTGGCTTCAGTGTCTTAATAGCTACGTCCTTGTTATCAAATCTACCCGAGAAGATGTCTCCGTATTTGCAAATGCTCAATACTCTCGAGTAGTGAATGGCTGTAGTGGGTATGTCCCATCCCTGAGGTATGCCGGTTTGGTGGCGGCAGAAAATGAGCTTTCTGACACAGGTTTGAAGCTGCTCAATGTCCTCGTCACCCATTCTCAGCACATAGCTGTCCTCCTGTGAACGGGAAATTACAGAGTGTCACACGCTGTCATCTTGTGCGAAAAAATTTGATATTATTAACTTGAAAGAATCTCAAGAATGTGTCGATTAATGTCGCACACTAGGTGCATGCACACTCAAAAAATAACAGCTTGTAACACAGTTGCTAGGCAACCTTTGTAATGCTCAGTGACCGACCAAAAGAAAGGAATCTACACATACCAACTGGTAGAACAAAGAAATGACTAAATCAATTGGTTTGCTTATTGTAAAATAGCATACTTGAAAGATACAGCACAAATTATTAATTTATCATTGCTATGTACACGAGTGCGATTCAATACTTAGCAAGGTAAACAGCTCACTCTCTTCTCAAAGCCAACAGCCATCAAGACTCCCACAACGTCTGGATTGCAGAGGAGCTGCAAAGAGTAGAACAATGTTAAATTACTCGCAATACAAACAGCATCACAATGATAGCACAAGTGCATTATAAACTAGTGGTGTATCTAAGCATAACATCACTCACTTTTGCTCCAATGCGAAGCCTGCGGTACTTCTCGTTGAACGGATCGTCCAGAATATTGTATATGAGCGCAATCAGAATCCGAGACGAGTAGAGAAACTCTTCACCTTGCGAGAGATTTCGAATCGCTGTCTCCATTTTTAGTGGTCTTTCTCTGCTGTTGTTTACCGGATAGTTCGGCTCCAGCGCTGGGGGAATGGTCCACTGCGAGCTTAGACTCCGCAGGTTTGTTTATGAGCGCCAGAAAATAAGTAACACGCGGTAAGGGCGGGGCGATTGGAACAACCGACCAATCAGATTAGCGTAGACTCGTGGGGAAAAAACCTCATTTTTACGCGACTCAATAGAGCTAAAAACAACACTGACGCCCACCAAAAACAAAGCGACGCAATACAGGTTTTCCAAGATCTTGCAACAATCAACCGTCAACGGCCGACCGTGAACGAGGACTACGCATGCGCAATGTGATCTCAAGAGGAACAGATGCAGATCTCTTGTGACAGCTAGGCAGCTCAAATCGCGGTGGAAGGAAGTACATGTAGTAGACGTCTACTTCTAACTTCTCTGTGGGGTGTACACAGTTGTTATCTTCCCACAAGCAGAGTTACGAACACGCATGTGCGCGACGCTTGACGGTACAGAATTGCAAGATCTCGGAAAACCGCTGTAGTAACAACTATTCAGTCTGTCTCTGGTAGTCCTCATAGTACTGCAGCATGGCGGAATCTGTCCGAGGCTTCAAGTGACTCAGAGCCTCTGTGAAATGTCTCATATGCAGTCGCTCAGCTGACATACTCTCATGCATTGCACATAGCCCAGCTTCTTGAAATAATGACACAACCTAATGAGCAGAAGAAATAAATTTCGGAATTCAATTTTAATTTTGTTACCTCAGCTCCTGAGAAACCTTCAGTTCTACTAACTAATTCATCCACCTCCACATCCTCACTTGTGGGTGTCTTACGAAACTGTAACTGAAAATATCAAATGATAGTGGTCACATAGACATTCTGAATCTCTTCAGAAAAACAAACCAACTTTCATGATCTCTCTCCTTGTCTGGTTACTAGGCAAGGGCACATAGATTAACCTGTCAATACGACCAGGACGCAACAAGGCCTGGGGCAAAGAAACACTAAAAAGCTCCATTGAAAGAGCAGAGTAAACCAACCTTGTCAATCATGTCGGGGCGGTTGGTAGCCGCTACTATCAGAACATCACAGAGACCCTCCACTCCGTCCATTTCTGTTAGAAGCTGAGCCAGCACACGATCGCCGACCTTTGACCCTTCCCTACAGAAAACAGCCAAAGTCTGCAAAGGGCACTGTTACAGTTGCTCACCCCTTGCGATGGACTGCTAAAGCGTCAATCTCATCGAAGAACACGATAGAAGGAGCAGCTCGTCGAGCACGACTAAACACCTACAGCAGCATGATTTGTATCTTAGCCTCTTCTCTCTCACTAACCTGCCTAACAGCTCTCTCAGAGTCTCCAACCCACTTGCTAAATAGCTCAGGTCCCTAAAACAACTCGTTATGAAGTCAAGTGCATCTGACTAGCTAACATACCTTGACAGAGATGAAGTTGAGACCACTCTCAGTAGCCAAAGCTCTGGCTATCATAGTCTTGCTACAACCTGGGGGACCGTACAGCAACACTCCACGTGGCGCCTTGATTCCTAACCTCTTGTAAACCTGGGATGAAACAACAGAGGGGACTAAAGCCTTGTTTAGCAATTAGCATTACCTCAGGATGCTTTAGAGGTCTATCTACAGAATCTCTTAGCTTGTCTTTGATCTCCTCTTCACCTCCAATATCAGACCAAAGCACCTGTACACACATGAACTGAACATCACCACATGAGTCAGACAGCACTGAATGGTCTTCACAGGGACTCTGTAAACTAGTTTGGAAAGCTTCATGGGAGGAGACTAATGGAATGTGCCGTCCCTGACCTACTTTAGCTAACCAATGGGTGTTGCCAGAGTGACCAATGAAAAAGGAAAACACATTCTAACTAATTAGCAAGATTCTGTGAAGTGCACTGGAAATATGAAAGCTAAGACTTGATGTGAAATGACACTCTGTGAACAACCTAAAATTCCCACAGGCGACTATGCGAACAATCGAGGATGTCCTCTGGCGTGTGTTGCGGTGGTATGAGCGCGTGTGGGTGGGTGACCATAAAAGAAAAGCGCTAAAGTGAGACTTGTGTTCTTTGTGCATGAAACAATTTGTTCATGACATTGCCGCATTGAACAACATTCCAACGGACTAGACACCAAGTACCTTGACTACCACACTTTAGAGATGTTTATAACTAGTGGATAGTATCACGGGTTTTAAATGGGGACACCACCATGCGTGATGGGGGACACCACCATGCGTAATGTAGGAGACATGTTGACTTACTTTAGGTACTTCAACAGCTACCTCCCGCATAGCACTGGGGCGCACTACATGAAGAGCGCCCATCATGTCATCTTTAGTGATGGACACCTGACCAACAGCACCCCTTAGGGATTCCTGGGTTACTGCACCCGATACTCTCCACAGAGCTAAGCGGTGAGCTTCCTGACACACTGCCTTGAGATCAGCTCCTACATAGCCATGAGCAACTCGCGACACTTGCTCAACCTCGTCCACAGTCAGCAAGTGCTCTCTGCCTTGGAGGAAGATCGTTAATATCTCTTTCCTGTCCAATACAGTTGGGGCAGGAATCTCCACTTCACTGTCGAATCGACCAGGTCTGCGTAAACTGGGGTCAATAGATTCCAGTCTGTTAGTGGTAGCTAATAGCACGACGTGCTGTGGTAGAGAGGGGAGTGTGTCCAATACATTGAGCAGAGCTGCACTGGCTCTTCGCTCAGCTTCGGAAGAGCTGGTCTCGCGTTGCTGCGGACAAAGCAAGTCGATATCGTCCACTACCACGAGACTAGGGGCTTGCTGTTGAGCCTCAGATATCACTTTCTTCAGCTTTGCAGTGCACTCCTCGCCACTGACTAGAAGATCAGCTGCTGATAAAAATGATCGATGACAGCTGACCTCACCTAGAAGAGCCCTTGCTAACAGCGTCTTGCCTACTCCAGCCAGTCCATGAAGAATAACACCGCGAGGGAACTCTATACCAGCACTCGTCAGCTCAGGAATAGTCAATGGACTAACAACCAGCTTCCTTAGCTGCTCAACTTGAACCTTCAACCCGCCAATGGCTGACAATGATGGAAGATTATCCAAAGCTTTGTCAGACGATTCCTCTGCGAAATGAAGTTTGGTAAAAACATTCACTTTACCCACGACCGGTAGATGAGAGCAATGGAGTACATTATTAGAGGGAGATGGTGATGTTACAATGGCGTCATGTCGACTGTAAGATGGAGTGGAACAATCAGGGCTGGTAGGTGTCTCTTCAGCTACGGAGCCATTGAGTGAGAGGTTAGCAACACCATTCACCAAGAAGCTATTGTCTTCACGAGATGATGACACTGTCACACGGACCACGTCAAACAACTGTTCTTCACCGTGGAACGAAACCACCAGCACGTTGCCTTCACATAGGATGATCCCCTCTACAAAGAGAGAAGAATCATAGTCTTCAATAGAGATTCAGCAATGTCTTACGAACCAAATTTCTGAAGAAAGTAACACTCAAATGCTGCATCCAATGGATATCTTGAACTGGAACTAAAAAGAGAGATTTGAAGTTTTTAGAAGTTTCGTTATTTTTACCGAGGCTTGAGGAGTAGTTCAGTAGCTTTTGGCACCTTAGGAGCAGCGTGAACACTCACAAGATCACCCTCATCCGCTCCAGTGTTCATTAGCACAGAGCTAGCGGCAGCCATCACTGTGTGTGATAGAGTGGGTGTGAATGAGTGATGCGTGGTTGTGATACTGTATCTTGTGCGTCAAATATTAGCACAATGTCTGTATGCATGTTACCATCAATATCCAGACTGCTCATCGGCCATACTTTACACACAGCAGCTTGTGGTTTCTGTAAACAATGAGTTCAAGTGAGTGAGTTAGTGAGATTGAGAGTGACCTCCTTTGCTGTGCATTGTATGATCACAGACTGACTGATGGTCAGGCTGCACACCTGCATGGTGTCAGGATGGAGATACACGGAGTCACATCTCTGAGGGAGAGGTGAGTCTGAGTAACAAAGAATAATACTGAAGAGAAGCCAAGTTAATTAATATTCATTACCATCATTCAATTTACCCACGTGGGTAGCAACCACGCGTGGAATCTTGTCCAGTACAAATCCTCCGATTGCTGCCACGTCCTTGGCTTCGAACGCAACGAGGTTGTACTGTTCGACCTTCCAGTTGGGAAGAAGAAGGTCATCATTATCCTGTGACGTCACCCAGCAGTGAGTCTGCTTTTTACGTGGGGTCTTCTTACCAGGCATACCGAAAATTCTAAATATCTTCCACTACAAAAATATTGTACTTTGTAGTAAAATATCGACACGCCCAGCTCATACTCGCGTGTTTCATTCCCCGTGTTTCTCCTGCAATGAGCTTCTTCTCTGGGATATTTGGCGATAATTCCCCATTTGGACGGAACTGCCAAGAGGTTGAAACTGACCCTAATGCAGATCCTTTTGAAAAGTCAGCTCTAGTGACCAGAATGAATGATACCATCCTCTTCATTTCTTTTTAGGGAAATATGCACCACAATGCGTCACTTTGAAGAGAGCTTCTCAAGATTCCCTGGATTTGGACCACCAATAGAGTATCAAGGTAGCACTGACTCGTCTACAACTCAGTTGATGCTTCTTTCTATCACAGATCATGACGGCAGCAGCTCAGAGAGGATGATTGATACTCCACAGTCTCGTAGAGATGCAATTCTCACTCCTGAGATCAGAGAGAAGGACAGCAGACGTTCAGACTCACAAAGAAGAAGAAGAGATATTTGGCAACCATCAACACCTCAAGCTGATCAAAGTAACACTAACACTCTAGCTAGCTCCATGACTTGCCGTATTACAGACCTGGACGCACGAGTAGCAGAGAATCCCTCAGCACTAGAAGAGCTGTTACGAAATGACCAAGCTCCAGAACAGCATAGCAGACCACACATTCATTCGCACTCCTCCAGCGTAATAATATCCACTGTTAGAAAGCCAGATGGAGTAAGTGGATCCGTGTGTGTGTGCTCGTATCGTTGTTATTGATGTTTCTTTAGACTATCGAGCAAAGAAAGACAGTTAGAGATTCTGATGGTAATGAAGAGGTATGTGCTAAAGATAGATAGATTGCTCCTCCATAAGCTCTAAAACTTCACTTGTTAGGTAACAGTATCATACCACCATGATGGCAGCGATGGGACCACAGTATCTATCTATCCTGACGAGAGTGGTAGAATTATATCAGAGAGAGGACCAGGAAGAGGAATGCTCGGAAAATTATCAGATTGGTTATCTGGAAATGACTGACAGGAGACAATTATCAAGATTATCAGCTGAACTATTATAATGGAGTATTTATACCTATTACCATAGATAATAATTATGGTATTATTATCTATGCTATTACCGAAGAGTATTACGCATTGTTTATCAATCCCGGCTTAGTGGTTAAACCATGTGGGGTATGAATTTAGTAACTTGCCATTGTTACTGCACATTTACCGTAGCTTCCCCTGTGCAATGTCGGGCGGAATCTGGGCCTCGTTAGGTAAAGTGCTACCTGGTCCTTGGGGCAATCAGTCGTATCAACCTGTTGGTCGTGGATCGCATGGGACCGTAATCGTGAAGGAGAATCTCATCCTATGGGGGGGCGAGCTAGGAACGGGCGTACCCAAGGTGCACGATAGTCCAGAGAAACGCGAATTTCTCTCTCGCGTGGAGATACTGCACTTGGCGAGCGGGGGATGGGAGTGCCGAACCAGCCATGGTACACCTCCATTGGCTATCTCGAGCTACGCCTGTTTCGCAATTGACACCAATGTCTACTACTTTGGTGGATTCTGTGGTCACTCTGATTGCTTCCATAACAGTATCCATCAGTTGAGCATCCCATCCTTGCAGTGGACAGAGCTTGCTCCTACAACATCTGATGAAGACGCTCCAATGAAGAAGAGTGCATGTGGGATGGTGGCGTTCAAGGAACTAGATGAGGATATTCTGTTTGTGGTGGGTGGATGGGGCTCAGTGGTTGCAGCTGGTCGTCAGAAAGGACCTTGGCGCTATGAGACAAAGAGCAATCTCCCAGCAACCAATGAGCAGCACATGTTCTCCTTGTCCACTAGTAAGTGCCTTCTCATCCTGCTGTGTACTAGCTCTGTTGTTGCTGCAGGAGAGTGGAGCTCACCCAGTGTGACGGGCCAGATTCCTCCACCTTGCGCCATGTTCTCACTGACGAATATCGATAGCAACAGAGCTGTTATGTTTGGATGCAGAGACAGTCAGTTGACGTGTGACCTATGGCTGGTTGATCTTACCAAGCATCATGTGGTAAGTAAACCTTATATCAATTATTCATCACACACACATGTCACACAGCACTGGAGCAGGATTCGTAAGCCGAGTGGTCACTCAGTGGAATGGCCCAATGAGAGAGCAGGTCATACTGCCTGTAGTATCGATTCATCGGCACTGGCGATTCTTGGAGGGTGGAAAGGTGTCAGCAACGTGATGGCGGACTGCTGGCTGTTTGAATTTAATAAACAAATTTGGACTAAGGTTGGGAATTATTGGTATTCATAACATAATGATTGTTTCAACTTCAGCTTGTAATTCCTGAGTCCATCACTGAGCGAATGGCTCACTCCATGTCTGCATTTCGTGTCAGTGCTCACTGTGTCTGGCTGATTGTCTTTGGTGGAACAACCTACTCTAAAATAGGACCAATCTCAGTTGTTGCTAACACAGCGATCATCGAGCTAGGTGAGCTCGCCTGTGCATCTTCACATAACCAGCCATGTTGTGTCTCCATACAGTCCAGATGGAGAACGGATCATGGCGCTCTGCCAGAGTGATTGAACAAGATGTGATTTCGAACAGCAAAGAGTACCAAAGTATTTTGAGCGAGGCTATTGGAAGAATGATGATGGCGTCTCCATTAGATATCTCAGTAAATTTCATTAAGCGAGGGAAATCATTCTCACTAGTAGAAACTAGTTCTTCAGATGCTGATGAAGAAGAGACATGCCGTCACAGACAACTACTGCAATCAGAGAGACAGCAGCAGCCTACAACAGAAGTATTTGAGCAGTTCAAAGCGAATACGCAGTTGCAAATTGACCAGTTGAAGAACAAGATAGATGAACTGGAGTATGAGAATAAATGTCTGCGAGAGCAACTCGATCAGCAAGTAGCTATGGCACTTGAGGCTGTTCAGGCAGCCAACAAAAGAGCACAAGATATTCGAGAGGAACTTGAACGACTACAGGCACAGGTTAGTTGAGACTGTTTCATAAAATTTTACTCATTTTTCTCCAATATCTTAAGCCGGCTCCTGGTGAAATTAAGCAAGATCGACCTCACTGGATTATAGAGAGAAAAGAGGTGGTACTGTCCAATGAATTGGTTGGTAAAGGAGCTTGGGGCGAGGTCAAGGTTGCCAAGTTTAGAGGCCTCAAAGTGGCTGCAAAGTATCTCCATGAAGCAATCAACTCGTCTTACTATCAGCAGCAGTTCAGGCGAGAAATGGATGTTTCTGCCAAGCTTCGTCACCCGAATGTATTGCTGTTTATTGGAGCTACACAAGAAAACAATCCCTTGATTCTCACTGAGCTAATGGCTACCAGTCTTCGCAGAGAGCTAGAGAAGGGTGGTATAACCAGACCTCATGTGCTAACCATCAGCCAGCAAGTGTCATGTGCACTAATGTATCTGCACCAGTGGCAGCCCCACCCTATAATCCATCGTGACATCAGCAGTGCTAATGTGCTACTAGACCCTCTCTCTGACAGCTGGCGAGCCAAAGTGTCTGACTATGGATCAGCTAACTTCATGAATGCTGCCCGTACTGTTGGTCCTGGAGCTGCAATCTATGCTGCTCCTGAGGCTTGCTCTGCAGATGCTCAATCTCCAGCAATGGATGTCTTCAGCTTTGGAGTGCTACTTCTTGAGATGTGTCTCCAGAATTTTCCTAATGCCGGCAAGGCGCAACGAGCAGCAGACTTAAAACGCATCAATTGGCCTGCAATGGCTACTATAATTGAGAAGTGCACTCATGAAAACAAAAACGCTCGTCTGTACATGAGTGGTGTCAAAACTATGATCGATCGCTTAAAATGACTGAACCTGCAGTATATATACTAAAATACAAATAGTATAATTATTATTATTTGCATTTCTCTACTATTACATGTACATGATAAAGATCTCATGCCTTCTCTCACTCGTATACGGATTATAGTATATTACATTCTAAGTCCGTTTACCTCTAATGCGTGTAATAGCTCGAGGTGTAGCTACCGAACAGAGGCTGAGATACTGGCGTGAGTCGCTCGCTGTGAGTAGTATTCTTACCAAAGATTCATACAGCTCAATCAACGACGGCTATCTTCCTAGTCTACTGCTCTCACTATGCGGAACCTCGTTCTAACGAGCTGCGTTGTTCGTCCCATTGACAGCGTTCTAGCCGATGCTGACTGTGCGTGTGTGGAGAGCGATGGAGGACGAGTGTGCCTTTGGGTCGTAGCAAGAGGGAATCTGTATCGCGTCGACTTGGAAAACAATCAGGTAACTCCACGTGGCTATCAAGGGATCACGTGACCCTTCACTGCAGGAGAGTGACATTGTGAAGTTGGTAGATAATGGTCACATGACTTCAGATGATCGGGGAGTGTGGGTGGAGTCTGTGATGGAAATGGATATGGTGTGCATGTCCACATGTTTTGGTGATATACTGACCTGCAATGCACAGACGCTAGAGGTGCTGAAAGTGAAAAATTTATAATTTAATCGGTTCTAGTTGTTTTTTGTAGGTGGAGTGTGTGGGTAGTGTGGAGGATGGTATCCTCTGCATGTCGTGGAGCCCGGATCAAGAGGTCTTGGTGTTGGTTACTGGAGCTCATAAGCTGCTGCTCATGACTCGAGAGTTCGACCCAATCACTGAAACACCGCTCTATCCACAGGAGTTTGGAGAAGGTGAGTAGACATATTATCAACTTGTATATTCAGTGTTCTTCAGCTCAACCTGTTACTGTCGGGTGGGGAAAGAAGGAGACCCAATTCCATGGGTCGCTAGGGAAATCTGCTGCTCAGCAACAGCAAGAGAAGGTAGTGTAGGGGTATGTCGTGATCTTGGGTTATCTTGTCGCTGCAGAATCTCACTCCTGCGGTTTCCTGGGATGACAGGCTTCAGCGTATTAGCTGGAGAGCTAACGGCGAGGCTTTTGTGTGCAGTGCAATCGACCCTAGTACAGGTGCTTTATATGAAGTAACATAAGTCATACACTATTGAGCTCTGTTTGTTAGGGGCTCGCAAGTTGAGAGTGTGGTCACGTGACTGTGTATTGCTCTCCACTTCCGAGTACGTTAGTGGTTTGGAACAAGCCTTGCACTGGAGGTCAGTCAGGTAGCAGCTACTCATCATGTGCTGTATTGCTCTCACCCCCTCAGACCCAGTGGTAGCCTCATAGCTTGTACTCAGCGTAGACCACAGCGCTATGATGTCATATTTTTCGAAAGCAATGGTCTTCGTCACGGAGAGTTCTGCGTGCAAAAAGATGCCAGTGATAACATGCAGGTGTGACATTGCAACTACTACAAATTATACGTTTTCTAGATCAAGGAGTGTCAGTGGAACAATGATTCCAGTCTACTAGCGTTGTGGGTGGAGCGTGAGGCAGCGTCATACTGTGAGTGTCTAGTGATTCTTGTGTTTTAATTCTGAGTGTTTTTTTTTGTAGTACAGATTTGGAGCACTGGCAACTACCATTGGTATCTGAAACAAGAGCTGTGTGTCCCTGGATCACTGCACACCATGCAGTGGGACCCCATCTCACCTCATCTCCTTCACATCTTCACTGCTGGTAGGTTTATTATGCTGGTAACATGTCAGGTTTATTATGCGTCTCTCGTATTAGCTGGAGGATATTTTAGCTACCAGTGGAGACTGGCTGTTGCTTCCTCACTGTCTTGCTCTCCTGACAATATGGCGTCTGTAGCTGTTATTGATGGAGGTAGATATGTCACTCCCTCCCTCTCCATCCCTCCCTCTCCTACATGCTCCAGCTAAGATCCTCCTCACTCCATTTCGTTACATGGTGGTGCCTCCTCCAATGGCTGCCCACGAGCTCCTGCTACCATCCCCAGCTCTGATGGTCTCTTTTGCTCCCTCCTCGCGATGCAGTGATTTTGCTGTCCTGCTCAGTGATGGATCAATTGCTGTGTTTGCATATGAGAAAAACAGTGACGATATTCCGAGACACATTGTGGCTCCTAAATTAGTTGGTACAGCTAGGTACATTACCATGATGGTCATATCTGCTGTTAAATTTCCTTTTCTTCCTCAGTGCTTCGCTTGTAGGTGCAAGTGATGAATTTTGTCTTCATCATTTTCGTCATCTTCTGTGGTGGGAGGAGTCGGTGTTGCTCGGTGTCACATGCTTGTCGCCTGACTACGATGACCACATTGTCGAACTGACGATAGATCTTGGTTCTGACAGCGTTACCATCAGAGAAAAGTCAGCACATAAGTTTATCATTTGATCGAGCATGTGATTTTATGTCTTGCAGATCAAGGACTAAATGTGATGGGCGTGTCTTGTGTCTCTATGGTAACCCTGATACTGGTAGTGTAGTGGTTGAACTAATCACTGGGAGGCTGCTCCGATATTCAGCTGGTGAATGCACAGTGAATTTTTTATACATAATAATTATAATTATTTTTTTTCTTTTAGACGGTACTCTCTCTCCTTGGTTGGACTACTGTGGGGCTGTTGTGAGCTTTGAGACTCATCCCTGTGACCAGTTAGCTATTGTTAACTGGATGGATAAGGTAGAATCACCTTTACTCTCCATTGACACTTAGTTCATATTTTCTCTCAGGAAGCGGTGGTTGGTTTGTCTTCTACACTTCACACTCTATTCATTGACAACACTAAGGCATGTGCTTGTCACCTGACTGTCACATGACCTCTTGCTCCACCCACAGATCTCATCTCGCTGTACCTCGTTCGGCATACACAATGAGTACCTGCTGTACACCACCCATCAGCACACGTGTGTATGCGTCAGCTTTGACACTGACCTTGAAGGTAACGCTCGGTCACCATAATCCCCTCACTATCCCGGTCTATCGTAGCACTCAGAGACAGAGTTGACAAAGAAGAGGAAATAGCTGGACAGGGAGTACGTATGGTTGAAAGAGGATCCCGTATTGTCACAGCTGTGCCTCATGACGTCAAAGTAGTTCTGCAGGTTTGAAAAATGAATCTTACAATTGTGAAGTACTTGATTCTTACTTTAGTTGCCCAGAGGAAATCTAGAGACTATCTGTCCTCGATCACTTGTTCTCAGCGACATTAGACAAAGTTTAAACAGGTTTGAACTGACCAAGGCAGCTTGCTCACAGTCTAGTGATATAGTGTCCCCTAGGCTGGACTATCTTTCAGCATTTCTTCAGATGCGCAAAAATCGTGTGAACATGAACCTGTTGTGTGATCACAACATGACGTCATTCCTCACTAACACATCTCTACTGGTAGAACAGCTACGTGACGTCACTTATATTAACCTGTTCCTCACTGAACTTAGGTCATTAGAGATATAATGCACAATACAAATTTTCAGTATTTTTGTTCTTTAGAGAAGAGGACGTAACTGTTACTATGTATCCCACTGCTGCTGTCAGTAGGAGTGGGAATGAGTCTGTTAGCAGCCAGAACCGGTATCAGTCCAGTGGAGCATCAAAGGTCAACACGGTCTGTGATGCTGTCATCGCCACACTCACAGAACAAGGAGAAAATCAGTAAGCAGCAGAATGACTCCTCTAGTAATGATCAGTTCATTCATACCAGATACCTGCCGTCTATCATTACTGCTCATATCAAGAAATCTCCATCTGAGCTCAACACTGTTCTCCGCAAGATTAAACACTTGAAAGGTACAGTAAAATCTCAGTTTTGCCCATTGCTTCTCTCCCTCCCTCCCTCCCTCTCTCT